>QANZ01043391.1:0-21650 GCA_003254925.1 Chamaecrista fasciculata
AAGCCCAACCCTATATCATCAAGGCCCACTAAACACGTGTCGCGAAGGCGATCACCGCATCTAACAAACCAAGATTTCAACAAGGCGTTGTGTTGAATCTTCCATTCACCCGTGTCTCCTCAAGGTAAAAGTAGATACGTGTCGCGGAGGCGATCACCGCTCTACAATGAACAAGATTTTGACAGGGTGTTTTATTGATGGCATTAAAACTTAAGATTTTAAAAGGGTTGAATTTTAAGGTTCTGTTTTCGGTTCAATTTTAAATCTAATTTTAAAATTAAACGAGTTTGCCAAGTGTTTATCTTCATGTATCATATACATATAAACACGTGCACGAATTTTGTATCTCATACAAAATCCTATGCTCGTATCGTATACGTGGTTGTGCGTAAAATTTAATATTGCATGTTAAAATCGCGTACCCTAATCATACATCTAGCGCAAATTGCATCTCATACAAAATACTAAATGCATAAAACCACCATGTTTAGATATGGCCCATCTACCCTAAATTCCCTCAAGCCAATGAGAGAATTTTTCTAAAAAGAAAAATAAAATTACATTGGGAAAACCTCATTTACATTGAGGTAAAATAAAATAAAATTACATAGAGAATTTTAGGGAGACGACACGCAGGCTGTATTTACCAAAAATACCTAGAGCCATATCCAACACCATATAAAACATACATGAACAATTCATATATCAATATATACATACACGGCATAAACAACACACCAAAAACAATTTTTAGATTGTGTTCGATTAGGGTTTGTGCAATTTAACATGCCTTCTTGAAAAATTAAGCCTTGTATCAATAATTATAGAATTCAAGAATTCGAATTATTGACCCAAAAATTTATAAATTCATAATTTTAATAAAATTTTCAGCCACCCTACAATATTATAATTAAACCAATTTTAATTAAAATATTTGTAAGGATTTCGACCAATACTAAAAATTCAAGAAAAATTTTAAATCAATCCAATTCCTTAGATTAGGTTCAAAAAAACTTGTGGTGGATTTTCGCAAATTCAAACATACGAATGAAAGCGTTAAACACATAATCATACATCACATGTATAATCACCAAAACTAGTTTAAACCCAAAATAGCGTGGCTCTGATACCACTGTTGGGAAATCACGGAGCGAGCGCAGCGGAAGCAAAAATTTAAAAACCAAAAATCAAAACGTTGCTTTGTGATTCCCTCCAAGATCCACTAACTGAATTTATACTAGAAAACGAAAAGAGGTTTACCAAAAATCAATCGGTGTGGTTGAATGATGCTATTCCGAGAAGTCCACTCGTGCGTGTCCTTCCTCCACCGGTAATCCACACAAGCAGTTTGGTGACACCAAGGTGCTAGCCTTCAATTCTCTTCTCCAAGAGAACTCGGGACCTCAATCTACGGTTCTTAAAATTCAAGAACAGTTCTTGAACTTTAAGAAGTTGGCGCCTATGATCACAAGAACGATTCTTGCTCACACTCAAAACCCTAAAATTAGGGTACAACTCCAACTCTCTCTCTAACTTTGAGAAAGTCGACTTCCTCTCTCTCTACCTTTAGGATTAGCCAAAATTTTCTCTCTCTTGAATTCACAAGTGTGAGGCAAGTCGACTTCCTCTAGTCTATTTATAGAGTTTAGGGAATTTGATAATTATAATTAGGGAATCCCTAAATTAGTTGATTACCAAATTATAAAATTATAAGATTACAATAATATTATAATTTTAGGAATTGAATTCTTAATTAAAATATTACATTAATATCTTAATTTGAATTCAAAATGCAATATTGAGATTCAAAATGGAAGATCAAATCTTGCACTTAGTCCCACCTAGAATGCGCCACCCTCCCCTTAATTTTAAGGAATTTAATAAATCAAAAGAACAATCCTAACTCTTAGGAAGTTATAACCAACTCATTTATTTCCTAACAATATTGAATTAAGATATTACCCTAATATCTTTAATTCAAACTTTGTATCTTGAAATCAAAATCAAATCTTGAATTCAAATTCAAATTCACATCATGACTCTAATTAACAAAACATTTTCATTAATTAAAATCAAGATATATGAGGCGCCACCCTCACACCTTGTTATCCTAATAATAGTGAATTTAATAAATCAATAATCTCCTAACTTTTAGGAAGCTTATTTAATTTATTTTTCCCTAATATTTTATACAAGAATATAATTGTAAATAGATTAACCTAATTAACTATTTAACAACTAATATATTTAAACTTGTCCAACAAATTTAAATATCACAAACGTAGATATTATTTAAGACAAGACTTCATGTCCTAAGACATTCAACTATGTCTTAAATCGTGTCACTAAAGTGACTCACGAACTAACCCTAATTCGTGTCCCTAAATGGTGTCTTGATCCTGCTCATGTATGACCCAGCAGGCCCCACGTGAAGTTGGCAGCAAGCCATCTCTATGACTCACAAGTCGAGAGCGGACTCTAGCAAGCCATCACGACTACCCAAAACACGTGAGTTATCGTTTTATCAAAACCGATTTAACCTTAGTACCACCTTGACATAATCCTGATTGTCACACAATATTTTGGTCATGGATAAGGCACGGGAAAGTCATCCTTAATTAATCCAAACCATAACTTTCTCAATTTCCTGAGTTAGTCCCATTTCCTTGCGTGGCCACACATTCTTCGGACAGACTCATCGAGGGCGCCAGTCAAATATCTCTCATCTCGATGAGGGACAAAATTCCATCTTGGTCAACCACATTTCTCAGCACGGTAAACAACCAAACCCGTACCTAGCTTGTATGGCTACCCTGCTACGGGCAACGTTGGACGAGGCCAAAGTTCACATCTACAACGCCGGAATAGTCAAGACCTCAAGTCTAAGGCATCGTGACAGGTGTATAGGAGAGACTAGCTAATGACTAAACCCATGCAGGACTCTCCGGGTCGGTCCAGCAACTTGTAACCCTTTACATAATTGCAGCATGACTCTCGAGAAGCATCTTGTGCATGTATCTCTATACACCGAGGTCATGCTGGTCTTAGTTCATTCAAGTTCCCAATTGAATGAGCGACCAGGGACAATTTAGACTAATTATCACATAATTAATCACAGATTTCTATCATTGTAAACATGCTAATAATATGATAACGACATAATTTATCTTCTATAAATTAATCAAAAATAATATGTTCATACAAACACATATACATAAAATGATTGGCCCTAGGGCACAATCTCCAACAGTATTAGCACAGAGCATATACACATATATTTCGCAGGTGAGATATAAAAGTTAAACATTCATAACATAAGGAGCCTAAGGGCTCTCAAATATCCAGAACATTAACCCAAGGTTCAGAGCATAGAATCTTAAAAATTATCCGATACATTCATCCCAAAATAAAATTTAAACAAACTAAAAACAGAAAATATGAAAAACATGCATGAGGAATGATGTTAAGGATGGATGAAGGGGTTATGAATGAGGATGGTTTATGGATAGATGTTGGATGGAGGATGGCTTATTGTTGTCGAGGACGGATGGTTTGTAATGGTATGGCAAAGGTAGGTGAGACTTGGGCTGTGGATGGTGAGGCTTGGGTTGTGGAGCCACGAGGTGGTGATGGTTGTGGATTGTAGTAGCCAGTTGTAGGAGGAGTTTGAAACTTGATAGTGATGGGTGAAGAAACCAGATCAACAATCTTCTTCAAGGATTCCGCCATGGTGGTTGGTCGCTTGGCTTCATCTTGACCATTCTTCATTGCCGTGTTATGAGAATCTTGAGAGGACTTGGTTAGAATAACAAGTTGTTCACTGATGTTGGTGAGCAGATGGTTGACAATTGTCATCCTATCACACATAACGTCAAACTTAACAGCCATATCAGCAAGGATGACATTAGTATCATTGAGAGCAAATGAGACATGAGGAACGGTGTCAGGAACTGTTGTGTCGACTGTAGGAGGGGGAACTTCTTCTTTATCATCAGCAAGAGGAGGAATAGGATCCTGGACTTGTTGCTTAGAGGGATCCTGTGACTCAGTATTATCTGTTTCCTTAGAGACTTCTTCCTTCTCAGTAGATGAAGACTCATGGTCCTCTAGTTCATGAGTTCCTGAATCATCATCCTCAGCATCTTCAGAATCATCAGAGACATCAACTTTAGGCTCAGGTGTTTCTTCCTCTTCTTCTTCTTCGTCAGAATCTTCCTCGGATGGAACATGCGTGACTTCCTTCTATTTCCCTTTAAGAGATGACTTCTGTGGAGTGACTATCTTGTCTTTTCCTTTTCCTTTTTCAGCTTTCTTCTTCTTTTGTCGCTTGGTAGGAGGTTCATCATCCAGATTCTCAACTTCTTCTTCCACTGCTCCTTGATCATCAGGAATAGGAATTCCTAGGTAGTTTAGCAAACTTCTCCCGTAGCTTCCTTGTGAGGATGCCTCCTCAGGAATTTCATCAGATGGATCAATTTTCATGTGCTTCGCAATACGGGTAATGAGCATACCATAGGGAATATTCAGGGTTTGTCCAGCAATAAAGGCTTTCATATGAGACAGAATAATGAAAGGCACATCTAACACAAGAATGTTCTTAATACACCAAAGATAGAAAATCTCACGGTTATTTGGAGAGTTCTTCTTGTACACCTTTGGAACTAGGAGTTGTGTGAGGGCATGGTTCATAACTCTTGTCTCATTATCAAGATCTTCAACACGAATGGTATCGATGCTTTTTCTGTCAGCATTTTGATTTTAGTCTTCTTTCCAAAACCCTTGTACTTGATTTTGCTGCTTTCAAAAATCTTCACAGTTTCTTCGTATTTTCCAAAACCCAGAACTTTTGCGACCAGCTTCTCATTTATATCACATTTGACTCAGTGCAAAAAATTTCTCCTGTTAGTCCTTCTTCCTTGAAGGTCAGATTGGCAAAGAACTCCTTGAAAATAGTTGGATAAACGACTTCATCCATGTCGATCAAACATCCCATCCCAGATGCTCTTAGAATATCAAAGCATTTCATCTTGATACTTCGAAAGAACTCGAGAACTACTGTTCGTGTAGGCAGCAGTTACTTTGATTTAAAAATCGTGTTGTAACGACTCTTTCTTGATCCTCTGAAAATCTTTTTCTTGGATTCTTGCTTCGAGGCTGTCTCAGTGATTGAAGGTTCAGGATTCTTTCTCTTGGGTGCCATTGATAAGTGCTTGAAGGTCTAGGGTTTGGTTTGGTGGAGAGAGATGAATGTTGAGAGATAGAGAGATGTTTGGAGAGGGTAAGATGTGTGAATGAATGTAGAATGAATGCTAAGAGATATAAGAGGAAAAGGTTTGAAATTTGAAAAATTTGATTTAAGGAGGGAAATCACTTAGTGGTTAATTTCTTTTTAAAACTATTTTAAATGCTTTAATGAGATATTATGGGAAAACGTGCAAGACATGCGGATGAGTCCTGCATGGGTTTAGTCATTAGCTAGCCTCTCCTGTACACCTGTCACGATGCCTTAGACCTGAGGTCTTGACTATTTCGGCATTGTAGTTGTCGAACTTTGGCCTAGTCCAACGTTGCCCGTAGCAGGGTAGCCATACAAGCTAGGTACGGGTTTGGTTGATTACAGTGCTAAGGAATGTGGTTGACCAAGATGGAATTTTGTCCCTCATAGAGATGAGAGATATCTAACTGGCGCCCTCGATGAGTCTGTCCAAGGAAAGAGTGGCCACTCAAGAAAACGGGACTAACTCAGGAAATCGAGAAAGTTGTGGTTTGGATTAAGGATGACTTTCCCGTGCCTTATCCAGAACCAAGATATCGTGTGACAATAGGGTCTATGACAAGGTGGTACTAAGGTTAAATCGATTTTGATAAAACGATAACTCACGTGTTTTGGGTAGTCGTGATGGCTGTCTAGAGTCCGCTCTCGACTTGTGAGTCATGGAGATGACTTGCTGCCAACTTCACGTGAGGCCTACTGGGTCACACATGAGCAGGATCTAGACACCGCTTAAAGGGACACAATTTAGGGTTAATTTGTGAGTCACTCCGGTGACACAATTTAAGACATAACTGAATGTCAGGGACATGAAGTCTTGTCTTAAATAAAATCTACGATTGAGATATTTCATTTGTGGGACAAGTTTAAATGTATTAATTGTTAAATAGTTAATTGGATTAATCTATTTACAATTATAATATTAGGGAATAATAAATTAGATAAGGTTCCTAAAAGTTAGGAGATTATTGATTTATTAAATTCACTACTACTAAGAGAATTAGGGTTGAGGGTGGCGCCTCATATATAGGCAATTTAATTAATGAAAATGTTTTGTTAATTAAAGTCATGAATTTGAATTCAAGATTTGATCTTGATTTCAAGATTCAAAATTTGAATTAAAGATATTAGGGTAATATTTTAATTCAATATTGTTGGAAAATAATAAGTTGGTTATAACTTCCTAAGAGTTAGGATTGTTATTTTGATTTATTAAATTCCAAGATAATAAGAGGGAGTTGGCGCATTCTTGAGTGGGACCAAGGGAAGATTTGGTCTTCCATTTTGATTCTCAAAGATTGCATTTTGAATTCAAATTAAGATATTAAGGTAATATTTTAATTAAGAATTCAAGTCCTAAAATTATGATATTATTGTAATCTCATAATTTTATAATTTGATAATCCACTAATTTAGGGAATCCCTAATTATAATTATCAAACTCCCCAAACTCTATAAAAGAGGGGGCCAAGTCGACTTTGGCATGCTAGTTCACACAAGAGGAGAAAATTCGATTTTCACCTATTTTGTGAGACAAAAAATTCGTAACCCTAATCCTAGAGAGAGAAAGTCAAACTTCTCCAAGAGAGAGAGAGAATTCGACTTGTCCCAAAAACTAGGCTTTTGAAAGAGAAAAACAAGAAGAATTCTTGTGTTCTTGCACCACTTATCTTTCTTGGTTCAAGAATTGTTCTTGATCACCAAGAACTGTAGATTGGAGTCCCGAGTTCTTTTGGAGAAAAGAACTGAAGGCTAGCACCTTGGTGACAGCAAACTGTTCGTGTGGATCACCGACAGAGGAAGGACACTTGGTGTGGACTTCCCAAAGTCGCAACATTCAAACCGGGCCGATTGAAACATTGAGGTATACTTCTTCCTTCACCAGTTTAAATCCTGCTAGCGGATCTGTAGGGAAATCACCTTTTGTTTTTTGCGCCAAGTTTTATAATTAATTTTATTTTTCTTTTTCGCTTCCGTTGCACGCTTTGGCCTGTTATTTCCCAACAGTGGTATCAGAGCCACGCTAGTTTTGGGTTTAACACTGGTTTTGGTGAATTGTACATGTGATGTATGATGTTTGTTTACCGCTTCCAATCGTATGTTTGTATTTACGAAAATCCACCAAAAGTTTTCTTTAAAATCTCAATCTATGGAATAGGTATGAATTATATGTATATTATACAGAGTAAATCAATTGGATTGATTTGGAAATTTTTCTTGAAATTTTAAGGCCTAAGTCGAAATCCCTATATAATTATAACTAAAAGTGTTTTAATTATAATATTGTGGGATGGCTGGAAATTTATTAAAATTATGAATTTTAAAATTTTGGGTCAATAATTTGAATTCTTGAATGTGATTCCTGAATTCTATAATTATTGATACAAGGCCTAATTTTCAAGAAGGCATGTTAAAATTGCACAAAACCTAATTGAACACATTTTGAAAATTGTTTTTGTATGTGTTGTTGTGTGCCGTGTTTGACATGATAATATGTGAATTGTTCATATGTGTTATGTGGTGTTGGATATGGCTCTAGGGTTTTTGGTAAATACGGCCTGCGTGACGTCTCCCTATACTCTGATGTAATTTTACATTTTTGTTATACCTCGATGGAACTGGGGTTTTCACAATGTAATTTTATTTTTCTTTTTAGAAAAATTCTCTCATTGGCTTGAGAGGATTATAGGGTAGATGAGCCATATCTAAACACGGTATGTTTTATGCATTTACTATTTGTATGAGATGCAATGCGTTAGATGTATGCCTAGGGGTGCGAGTTTTAACATGCTATATTTAACTTTACACTATAACGTATATGATACGAGTGTAGGATCTTGTATGAGATACAAAATCCGTGCATGCGTTTATATGTATGAGATACATGGGGAAATAAACACATGGCACAACTCGTTTAATTTTAAAATTGATTTTAGAATTGAACTAAAACGAAAGTTTTAAAAATTGAACCATTTTAAAAATCTCAAGTTTTAATGCCGTCAATAAAACACCCTGTTAAAATCTTGTTCATCGTAGAGCGGTGATCGCCCTCCGCGACACGTATCTACCTTGACTTTGAGGAGACACGGGTGAATGGCAAATTCAACGCGACGCCTCATTGAAGTCTTGGTTTGCTAGATGCGGTGATCGCCCTCCGCGACACGTGTTTAGTGGGCCTTGATGATATGGGGTTTGCGCTTCGGCCTCGTTGTTTTTGAGCCTAGCCATTCACAAGTTTTATTGTGTGACTTAATGGGGTTATCAAATCGGATTTGGACCTCAAGGCATTAGATGGGATAAACATGCCATAATAAGTATCATATGATGATACAGTCCCATAAAGATCTAAGAGTCACATGAGATGTGATTGGTAAAGAGTTACCTACCTAAATAACCAAAGGGTGCATGATCGCCCTCCAAGACGGTAAACTTTGGTGAAATATGGGTCTTAGCCACTAATAATAAATTTTACTAGGTTTTATAAAATAGTAGATATATTATTTTGCTAATCAACTTTCATATCTTAAATTGTAGAATCATATGGCAACTACTAGTTCAACACTGTCACTACGATCTATCCTTGAGAAGGATAAGATGACCGGGACTAACTTCCTTGACTGGTTTCGAAATGTGAGAATTGTTCTCACCCAGGATGGGAAACTGTACGTCCTGGAAAACCCCATTCCCGCACAGCCTGCAGCCAACGCTCCAAGAGCTCAGAGAGATGCTTATGAGAAGCATGTCAATGGCTCTGTGGATGTTGCTTGCTTGATGTTGGCCACCATGGTTCCCGAGATCCAAAAGAACATGGAGAACATGGGGACCTACGAGATGGTTACACATCTCAAGGAAATTTTCCAACAACAGGCTCGGCAAGAGAGGTTTGAGACCACAAAGGGGAAGGGGAAGGGCAAAGGAAAGAGGAAGGGAAAGGACGTGGTTGGTGAGACCAAGCCAGCGCCCAAGCCCAACCCACAACCTCCCAAGAAGGCAAAGCCCGCCAAGGATACAGTTTGCTTTTTCTGCCAGAAGCCTAGACACTGGAAGAGGAATTGGAACCTGTATATGGAAGATCTGAAGAAGCAGAAGAGAGGCGCTGAGGCCTCTACTTCAGGTATCTATGTTATAGGTGTTCATTTTTCTACAACCACTTGGGTATTGGATACTGCATGTGGTTCTCACATTTGTACAAATGTGCAGGGTCTTAGAGACAGTAGGAAGCTGGACAGAGGCGAGGTGGACCTACGAGTGGGCAATGGAGCAAGGGTTGCTGCTATTGCTGTAGGAACATACGAGCTTGTACTACCCTCTGGGCTGATATTTGTTTTGAACAATTGTTGTTATGTACTGTCACTAAGTTCTAACATTATTTCACTTTCTTATTTGGATAAGGAAGGATTTACTTGTGTGAATGGTAATGGTAAATGTTCAATTTACAAGGATGATGTGTTATTAGCTTATGGTGATCTGCAAGATAATCACTACATCTTAAAATTGGAACAACAACGTAATAACAATATCTATAACATTGATACAAAAAGGATTAAGATTAGCGAATCTAATCCTACATACCTTTGGCATTGTCGTCTAGGCCATATAAACGAGAAACGCCTAGAGAAGCTTCATAAAGATGGACTTCTAAGCTCATTTGATTTTGAATCATATGATGCTTGCGAATCCTGTTTACTTGGAAAGATGACAAAGGCCCCTTTCACTGGCCATAATGAAAGGGCGTCTGACTTATTGGGAATCATACATAGTGATGTATGTGGGCCCATGAGTACCCAAGCTAGAGGTGGTTACTCACACTTCATTACGTTTACTGACGACTTCAGTAGGTATGGCTACGTCTACCTAATGTAGCACAAATCAGAGTCTTTTGAAATGTTCAAGAGATTTCAAAGTGAAGTAGAGAACCAACTTGGCAAGAATATTAAAGTCCTTCGATCCGATCGAGGAGGCGAGTATTTGAGCCAAGAATTTATTGATCATCTTAGAAGTTGTGGGATAGTCTCACAACTTACTCCTCCTGGAACTCCACAGTGGAATGGTGTTTTTGAGAGGAAGAATCGAACTTTATTGGATATGGTTCGATCTATGATGAGTCAAGCTAATCTTCCACCATCCTTTTGGGGGTATGCTTTAGAAGCTGCTGCGTTCACACTTAACCGTGTTCCGTCTAAGGCAGTTGAGAAGACACCATATGAGATATGGAAGGGGAAGAGTCCCAATTTGTCTTACCTCAAAGTTTGGGGATGTGAAGTTTATGTTAAGCAACAGCCTAACGATAAACTGTCTCTCAAATCCCTCAAGTGTCTATTTGTGGGATACCCCAAGGAAACGAGGGGGTATTATGTCTACTACCCATCTGACAACAAAGTGTTTGTAGTCAGAAGTGGATTCTTTCTAGAAAAGGATCTTGTTTCCAAAAGAAACAGTGGGAGTAAGATAGATCTTGAAGAGGTTCATGATTTACAAGACACTTCAGAGGCGCAGACGGAAACTGGAGAAGAGCCACAAGATGTTGTGGAAGCTCCTCCAGTAGCACAAGAACCACGAAGGTCTGATAGAACACGTTTTCAGCCTCAAAGATATGGATTTTTGATGACTGAGAACAAGGATGTGTTGCTCATGGAGCGTGGTGAGCCTACCACCTATGAAGAGGCCATCGTGAATCCCAACTCTGAGAAATGGGTTGAAGCCATGAAGGCTGAGATGCAGTCCATGTATGACAACAAGGTATGGACCTTGGTTGATGCATCTGAAGGTGTAAAAGCCGTAGGGTGCAAGTGGGTTTTCAAGGAGAAAACCGACATGGATGGCAACGTCAATGTCTTCAAGGCGAGGCTAGTTGCAAAGGGGTTTACTCAACGTCATGGTATTGACTATGACGAAACGTTTTCCCCAGTTGCGATGGCCAAGTCCATTAGGATCCTCCTTGCCATAGCCGCATATTACGACTATGAGATATGGCAAATGGACGTCAAAACAACATTCCTTAATGGAAGGCTGCTCGAGGATGTGTACATGACACAACCTGAGGGGTTTGTATGTCCAGAGGAACCAGGAAAGGTGTGCAAGCTTCAGAGATCCATTTATGGATTGAAGCAAGCCTCCCGAAGTTGGAATCATCGTTTTGATGAAGTAGTCAAAGAGTTTGGCTTCTCACAAAACCCTGATGAACCTTGTGTGTATAAGAAGGTTAGTGGGAGCACAATTGTGTTCTTGGTGCTATATGTCGATGACATATTGCTCATTGGAAATGATATTCCAACCTTGGAGATTGTAAAATCTTAGTTGGGAAAATCGTTCTCAATGAAGGACTTAGGAGAAGCTGCCTACATTCTAGGCATCAAGATCTATAGAGATAGGTCTCGAAGGCTTCTTGGATTAAGTCAGAGTACATACTTGGATAAGGTACTGAAGCGGTTCAGTATGCAAGATTCCAAGAAGGGATTCATAACGATGAATCATGGCTTGGTCCTTAGCAAGAAACAGTGTCCCAAGACACTTGTTGGGCGAGGGCGCATGAGTGGAATCCCTTATGCTTCGGCAATAGGATCCATCATATATGCCATGCTGTGTACTCGACCCGATGTGTCGTTTGCCCTGAGCATGACGAGCCGGTTCCAACAAGACCCTGGTGAGGATCATTGGACCGCTGTCAAGAACATCCTTAAGTACTTGAGAAGAACTAAGGATGAATTCTTGGTATATGGTGGAACTGATGAGAAGCTATGTGTAAAGGGTTACACAGACTCCTGTTTCCAAATTGACCAAGATGACTTCAAGTCGCAGTCCGGATATGTGTTTTGTCCTGAACGGTGGCAACGTGAGTTGGAAGAGTTCCAAGCAGAGCACGATTGCCAATTCTACAACGGAGTCCGAGTATATAGCAGCATCAGATGCGGCAAAGGAGGCTGTATGGATTAGGAAGTTCATTTCGAGCTTGGTGTGGTTCCGACCATTGCTGATCCCATTACCTTGTATTGTGACAATAGCGGGGCTATTGCACAAGCCAAGGAGCCACGGTCCCATCAAAGGACCAAACATATACTCAGGCGTTTTCACCTTGTTAGAGAGATGATTGACAGAGGTGATGTGAAGATATGCAAAGTAGCAGGCGAGGATAACGTTGCCGATCCTATTACGAAGCCTCTTGCGCGGGTTATACATGAGCGACATGTATCGTCGATGGGGATTAGACACATTGATCAGTGTACCTAGTGTAGGAACAGCTAGATTGATGATTGTACCTAGTGCAAGTGGGAGTCTGTTGGAGATTGTGCCCTAGGGCCAATCATTTTATGTAAATGTTTTGAACATTTTTGATTAATTTATAGAAGATAAATTATGTTGTTATCATATTATTAGCATGTTTACTATGATAGCGTCCTTGATTAATTATAAGATAATTAATCTAAATTTGTCCCTGGTCGATTGTTCTCGTGGGAGCGAGAATGAACCAAGACCAGCATGACCTCGATGTATAGAGATACATGCACTAGATGCTTTACGAGAGTCAAGGTGCAATTATGTAAGGGTTACAAGTTGCTGGACCGACCCAGAGAGTCTTGCATGGGTTTAGCCATTAGCTAGTCTCTCCTGTACACCTGTCACGATGCCTTAGACCTGAGGTCTTGACTATTCCGGCATTGTAGTTGTCGAACTTTGGCCTAGTCCAACGTTGCCCGTAGCAGGGTAGCCATACAGGTTAGGTACAGGTTTGGTTGATTACAGTGCTGAGGAATGTGGTTGACCAAGATGGAATTTTGTCCCTCATAGAGATGAGAGATATCTAACTGGCGCCCTCGATGAGTCTGTCCCAGGAAAGAGTGGCCACTCAGGAAAACGGGACTAACTCAGGAAATCGAGAAAGTTGTGGTTTGGATTAAGGATGACTTTCCCGTGCCTTATCCAGAACCAATATATCGTGTGACAATAGGGTCTATGACAAGGTGGTACTAAGGTTCAATCGGTTTTGATAAAACGATAACTCACATGTTTTCGGTAGTCGTGATGGTTGTCTAGAGTCCGGTCTCGACTTGTTAGTCATGGAGATGACTTGCTGCCAACTTCACGTGAGGCCTGCTGGGTCACACATGAGCAGGATCTAGACACCGCTTAAAGGGACACGAATTAGGGTTAATTCGTGAGTCACTCCGGTGACACAATTTAAGACATAACTCAATGTCTGGGACATGAAGTCTTATCTTAAATAAAATCTACGATTGAGATATTTAAATTTGTGGGACAAGTTTAAATGTATTAATTGTTAAATAGTTAATTGGATTAATCTATTTACAATTATAATATTAGGGAATAATAAATTAGATAAGGTTCCTAAAAGTTAGGAGATTATTGATTTATTAAATTCACTAATATTAAGAGAATTAGGGTTGAGGGTGGCGCCTCATATATAGGCATTTTAATTAATGAAAATGTTTTGTTAATTAAAGTCATGAATTTGAATTCAAGATTTGATCTTGATTTCAAGATTCAAAATTTGAATTAAAGATATTAGGGTAATATTTTAATTCAATATTGTTGGAAAATAATAAGTTGGTTATAACTTCCTAAGAGTTAGGATTGTTATTTTGATTTTTTAAATTCCAAGATAATAAGAGGGAGTTGGCGCATTCTTGAGTGGGACCAAGGGAAGATTTGATCTTCCATTTTGATTCTCAAAGATTGCATTTTGAATTCAAATTAAGATATTAAGGTAATATTTTAATTAAGAATTCAAGTCCTAAAATTATGATATTATTCTAATCTCATAATTTTATAATTTGATAATCCACTAATTTAGGGAATCCCTAATTATAATTATCAAACTCCCCAAACTCTATAAAAGAGGGGCCCAAGTCGACTTTGGCATGCTAGTTCACACAGGAGGAGAAATTTCGATTTTCACCTATTTTGTGAGACAAAAAATTCGTAACCCAAATCCTAGAGAGAGAAATTTGAACTTCTCCAAGAGAGAGAGAGAGAATTCGACTTGTCCCAAAAACTAGGGTTTTGAGAGAGAAAAACAAGAAGGGTTCTTGTGTTGTTGCACCACCTATCTTTCTTGGTTCAAGAATTGTTCTTGATCACCAAGAACCGTAGATTGGAGTCCCGAGTTCTTTTGGAGAAAAGAACAGAAGGCTAGCACCTTGGTGACAGCAAACTGTTCGTGTGGATCACCGGCAGAGGAAGGAAACTTGGAGTGGACTTCTCAGAGTCGCAACATTCAAACCGGGCCGATTGAAACATTGAGGTATACTTCTTCCTTCACCGGTTTAAATCCTGCTAGCGGATCTGTAGAGAAATCACCTTTTGTTTTGCGCCAAGTTTTATAATTAATTTTATTTTTCTTTTTCGCTTCCGCTGCGCCCTTGTGATTTCCCAACATCTTGCACATAAGCACACAGAGAACATAATATCTGGTCTACTTGCAGTAAGATACAACAAAGAACCAATCATACCTCGATATACCTTTTGATCAACACTCTTACCTTGAGGATCTCTATCGAGTTTGATTGAGGAACTCATAGGAGTAGATGCTTCTTTAGCATTTGTCATTCCATATTTCTTCAGGAGTTCCTTGGTGTACTTTGTCTGAGATATGAATATTCCTTCTTTACTTTGCTTTACTTGAAGTCCAAGGAAGAAACTCATTTCTCCCATCATGCTCATCTCAAACTCATTGGTCATAACTTTTGAAAATTCCTTGCATAGAGACTCATTAGTAGAACCAAAGATAATATCATCAACATAAATATGTACAATCAAAATATCATCTTTACTGTTCTTCACAAATAGGGTAGTATAAGTAGTTCCTTTAAGGAATCCCTGACCTGTAAGGAATCCACTTAATTTGTCATACCAAGCTCAAGGAGCTTGATTCAAACCATATAGAGCTTTATGCAGTTTATAAACATGATTAGGCTTATCAGCATTCTCAAAATCAGGGGGTTGATTCACATATACTAGCTCATTAATATATCCATTCAAAAATGCACTTTTCAAATCCATTTGATATTGCTTGAAATCTTTATAACATGCAAATGCAAGCAGCATACGAATGGATTCTAATCTAGCAACAGGAGCAAACGTCTCATCATAATCAATACCTTCAACTTGTGAATAACCTTGCTTTGTTCCTTACCACATTTCCTTGCTCATCCAGTTTGCTCCTGAAGACCCATTTTTTTCCCATGACTGACTGGTCCTTAGGAGCTGGTACTAGGGTCCATACTTCATTTCTTTCAAACTGGTTCAACTCCTCTTGCATAGCAATGATCCAGGAGCCATCTGTCAAGGCTTCCTCGATGGTTTTGGGTTCAACTTGAGAAACGAACGTCATATGATTGATACTTCTATTTGAGTGTGTTCTCACACCATCGTTCAGGTCTCCTATAAGGAACTGTTGTGGATAGTTCCTTGAGCCTTTCCATTCACGTGGTATTTTTCTCACTTCAGAGGTTTCTCCTTGATTAGCTTCTTGAGGAGAAATACCTGCATCAGGGTTAGTATCAAAAGATGAATCATTAACCTTATCAGCTTCTTGAGAGTGTTCCTTGCTAGGTTCCTGTTCAATCTGAGCATCAGGAATGATTTTAAAATCAGATTCTTTCTCATCTTCTTGGTATGCTTTCTTCTGAGCTCCAGGAACTGTTTCATCGAACACAACGTGCATAGATTCTTCAATGGTTCTGTTTGCCTTGTTGTATACTCGATAAGCTTTGCTTAAGGAGGAATATCCCACAAATATTCCTTCATGAGTCCGTGAATCCAGCTTTGCAATATCTTCCTTGTTGTTGATGAGAATGTCGCATTTACACCCAAATGCATGAAAGTAACCTATGTTTGGTTTTCTTACTTTCCATAACTCATATGGAGTCTTGTTCAATATTGGCCTTATGATGCATCGGTTGATTATATCAGTAGCTTTACTCATTGCTTCTGCCCAGAGATTCTTAGCCACATCATTTTCACATAGCATAGTCCTTGCCGTTTATAGCAAGGATCTGTTCTTCCTTTCAGCTACTCCATTCTGTTGAGGAGTTCTTGGTGTAGAGAAATTATCAGTAATTCCATGTTCTTCACAGAACTCTTGGAACTTTGCATTTTCAAACTCTCTACCATGATCACCCCTTATACTTGTAATCAGATAACCTTTGTCATTGTCTACTTGTAAATAGAAGGTCCTGAAGGAGTCAAAACAATCACTCTTGTTAGCTAAGAAGTAAACCCATGTGTACCTCGAGTAATCATCTACCAGCGCATAGCCATATGATTTGCCACCAATGCTTTCAGTTCTCATTGGTTTGAAGAGGTCCATGTGTATGAGTTGTAGAGGCCTTGAAGTTGATACATGTTCTTTCGGCTTAAAGGAACTCCTTATCTGCTTCCCGTGTTGACATGCTTCATAAATGTGATCTTTTACATAATTCAGCTTGGGCAAGCCATTCACCAGGTTTCCTTTTGATAGCTTAGATATCTTTCCCATGCCAACGTGTCCCAATCTTTTGTGCCATAGCCATGTTTGATCGGTTGTAGAGGATAGGCAATGATGTGAGGAGAGATTTGCTTCAGCAGAGGTTATGATGTAGATATTCTCCTTTCTACTTCCCTCTAACAAGGTCCTGTCACTTCCTTTCTCAAAGATAGTGCACTTGGTTGAATTGTACACAACTTTATGTCCCTTGTCACATAGTTGACTTATGCTGAGCAGATTATGCTTAAGACCATCAACAAGATATACTTCACCAATTGATAATGTGGATGAAATTTGCACTTTACCAATGCCAATGATTCTTCCTTTCTTGTTGTCACCAAAGGTCACTCTTCCTAAGTCCTTCATGGTAATGGACTGGAAATTCTTCAGGTTCCCTGTCATGTGTCTTGAATATCCAGAGTCCAGGAACCACTTGTCTTTCCTTGCACTGGTCCTCAGGCACACCTACAGAAACAATGGAAATTGTTCAGGTACCCACAACGCCTTGAGTACTTACAGCATTAGTTCCTTTCAAGGATCCCTTAGGAACCCAGACTTGCTTAGTAACCAGGAAGGGATTCTTGATCTTGCTTCTGTTATTCTGAGTGCCACAGTCATAAGCCAAATGACCTTTGTTCCTGCACTTGTAACATGTTTTGTTCACAAAAGGTCTGGATGCCTTTTTCTTTTTGTCAGGAGCTTTTCTTCCTGAGGAACTCTCAGCATGGTTATCATCACATACAGTTCCTTCCTTTACAAAAGGTTTTGCTACCTTCTTCTTCTTATCATTTGGATCATCATTAGACCCATCATAGCTGACACCTGCCTTATCATAAAAGCAGTTTTGGGAGCCGAGCATAAGATCTAACTTCTTTCTTCCTCCAACAAGGTTCTCAAGATCCTTCCTTAGAACTCTGTTCTGGTTCTTAAGGAACTCATTCTCCTTGTTCAATTTCTCATCATCTTCTTGGCTCTTTTCTTCAGCAAGCTTTGCCTTTTCTCTTTCTTCTATGAGATTAATATTTTTCTTCTCAAGAATGATATTTTCTTTTCTCATCTTTTCAACTTCTTCTTCTTTTTCTTTCTTCAACTTCTCACATTCTTCTCTCAAAGCTTCATACTCACTTTCAACTTCTCATTTTCTTTTTCTAATTCTCTATTTTTCAAATCCAACTCATTCTTCTCTTTTATTTCATCTTTCATCTTCTCTCTTTGAATAAAGAAAGACTCAAGCAATTTATAAGATTCAGAAACAAGCTCATCATTACTTAAATCAGCAAAGATATTCAAGTTTGATTTTACCTCGTTATCAGCAGTAGCCATGAAACAGAGGTTTGATGTATCTGTGTCTTCATAATCTTCTTCCTCAGCCATGAGGTCCTCATCATCATCATCCCATGAGGATTCAGCTATCATTGCCTCCTTCTTTCTGAATTTTGACTTTTTGAGTAGAGGGCAATCTTGTCTTACATGTCCAGGCTTCTTACATTCATAGCATATCACTTCTTTGTCTTTCCTGAAGTTGTTGTCTTTTCTAAATGAAGGGTTCCTTGCTGGCGGAGAATTCTTCCTAAGGAACTGTTTCCTTCTCGGGTTGAAGAACTTATTAAAGCGTCTTGCTAGCAGCACCATTTCCTCTTCAGCAAGGGGTTCTTCATCATCTTCATCATCACTTTCAGTGGTTTTGAGGGCAATCCTTTTACTCTTCTTGAGGTTCTGTACTTTCTCATCTAGGAAAGTTGACTCATATGTAAGTAAGTTCCCTCTGAGATCATCTATGGTCATTGACTCCAACTTCTGACTTTCATGAAGGACTGTCACCTTGATTTCCCAGATTGAGGATAAACGCCTCACAACTTTTCTTACAATTTTCTCCTGCTCAAGACGTTCTCCTAAGGAATCCAGGTCATTGATGATTTTTCTGAATCTCTCGAACATCTCATCAATCATCTCTGTTTCCTTAATCAGGAAGTTCTCATATTCTTTCATGAGTGAATCAATTTGAGACTTCCTCAGCTCGGTTGTTCCTTCATATATAACTTGGAGTTTGTCCCACATTTCTTTTGCAGTTTCACATCTTGATAACTTCTTGAATTCATCTACACTCACAGCACAATAAATACAGTTAATAGCTCTACTATTGAGTGCATACCTGTTGTTGTCATTTTCACCCCATTCTTCAATAGGCTTCTCAACAATCTTATCGTTCTCTTTCTTTGTAATCTCAATAGAACCATTTTTGATAATCCGCCAGATTTGAGGATTGATAGATCCGACAAAAATCTTCATGCAGTTCTTCCAGTAGGTATAGTCAGTCCCATTGAAATAAGGAGGCTTGTGCATAGAGATACCACCAGCATAGTGTTGGGAAATCACAGAGCGGCAGCGCAGCGGAAGCGATAAAATAAAATTAAAAAACATAAACTTGTGCAATACTTGTGATTTCCTACAGGATCCACTGTTTGAGTATAACCTAGTAAAGGAATAAGTATACATCAATGTTTCAATCGGCCCGGTTTGAATGTTGCGACTCTGAGAAGTCCACTCCAAGTGTCCTTCCTCTGCCGGTGATCCACATGAACAGTTTGCTGACACCAAGGTGCTAGCCTTCAGTTCTTTTCTCCAAAAGAACTCGGGACTCCAATCTATGGTTCTTGAAGTTCAAGAACAATTCTTGAATCAAGAATGGTGGTGGCGCCAAGAACAACAAGAACTCCTTCTTGTTTTTCTCTCTCAAAACCCTAATTAGAATGCAAGTCGATTTTTCTCTCTCTTGTTTGAGGAACTCGACTTGCTTCTCTCTATAAAACCTAGGGAGCTTGAATTTTCTCTCTCTTCAAAAGAAAAGGATCCACAAAGTCGACTTGTGCCTAGGTATATATAGAATTGGGGATTTGATAATTATAATTTAGGGAATCCCTAAATTAGTGGATTATCAAATCATAGAATTATAAGATTACAATAATATCATAATTTTATGACTTGAATTCTTAATTAAAAAATTATCTTAATATCTTAATTGAATTCAAAATGCAATCTTTGAGAATCAAAATGGAAAATCAAATCTTCCTCCTTGGTCCCCAAGTCATGCGCCATCCCCTCTCTAATTATCTAGGAATTTAATAAATCAAAATAACATTACTAACTCTTAGGAAGTTATAACTAACTTATATATTTCCTAACAATATTGAATTAAGATAATACCCTATTATCTTTAATCCAAAATTTGAATCTTGAAATCAAAATCATATCTTGAATTCAAATTCAAATCATGACTTTAATTAATAAAACATTTCCATTAACTAAAATCATCCCATAAGAGGCGCCACCTTCTATCCATCTTATCCTATTATTAGTGAATTCAATAAATCAATAATCTCCTAACTTTTAGGAAGCTTATCCAACTTATTATTCCCTAATATTTTAAATAAGAATATAATTGTAAACCGATTAATCTAATTAACCATTTAACAATTAATATATTTAAACTTGTCCAACAAATTTAAATATCACAAATGTAAATTTCATTTAAGACAAGACTTCATGTCCCAAACATTCAGCTATGTCTTAAATCGTGTCACTACAGTGACTCACGAATTAACCCTAATTCGCGTCCCTTTAAGCGGTGTCTAGATCCTGCTCATTTGTGACCCAGCAGGCCCCACGTGAAGTTGGCAGCAAGCCATCCCTATGACCCACAAGTCGAGAGCAGACTCTAGCAAGCCATCACAACTACCCAAAACACGTGAGTTATCGTTTTATCAAAACCGATTTAACCTTAGTACCACCTTGTCATAGACCCTATTGTCACACGATATTTTGGTCATGGATAAGACACGGGAAAGTCATCCTTAATCGAAACCACAACTTTCTCGATTTCCTGAGTAAGTCCCATTTCCCTGTGTGGCCACACATTCCTTGGACAGACTCATCAAGGGCGCCAGTTTTGTCACGACCCCCTCTGAGGGAGCACGTGACCGGCACGAACATGGGCCTATCCCACGCCGTAAGCCTACCCACAGACAGACCATAATAATTTGCATAACATAATTATGATGAATTACAATATACGTATATTCTCCACAATACCCATATATTATTATATCAATGTTTACAAGCATAACTGCCAACATCGAGTGTCACTAATCAATGTAACCCCGCCTCGAAGTAACCAACCAAAATACACACACTTAATTAATCGTTTGCACAGTCAGGTCACACAAAATTTAATGAGACATAACTTCATATCCTCACCCTGATTGACTTTCTCCTGGAATTTGAGGTAGTAACTTGACTTGAATCTGTATCTAAAAAAAATATTAAACGAGGGGTGAGTCGAAACTCAGTGAGCAGCTAAATCATCCCAATCCTGGGATCACCAACAAAACCAACACTCATCAACAATGAAGAACTACCATAACATTCNAATGAGACATAACTTCATATCCTCACCCTGATTGACTTTCTCCTGGAATTTAAGGTAGTAACTTGACTTGAACCTGTATCTAAAAAAATATTAAACGAGGGGTGAGTCGAAACTCAGTGAGCAGCTAAATCATCCCAATCCTGGGATCACCAACAAAACCAACACTCATCAACAATGAAGAACTACCATAACATTCATTTAACTAAATGAATCAACGTATACATTGATTATAACGTAAATCGTATAACAAGATTAGTTCCAAGTAGAGATAACTGGTGAACCTTTAAAGAATTTAAAATATGATAACTCCAGGTATATATAAAAAAAATATTTTGGATTTAAGGAACTCTTTAGAAAAACATTCTTCGAAGATTCCTTGGGAAGAAAATGAAGTTTGACCATAGTTTGGTAATAGGAATAACAAGAGATTAAAGTCTTCTCAAAGTACGATTTGGAAAGGAAAACTAAGT
>QANZ01043394.1:0-12584 GCA_003254925.1 Chamaecrista fasciculata
ACAATTTTGTGAATCAAACTATTATAATGACGCAAAATTATTTTTAATTTAAGTTAATTTTACAATTTCCACATGGCAATACGTATACAATTTTAAGCGAAATTCCATATGGCATGCAATTAGTGGTATCAAATATGCCATATAGGAGACACGTCATGGACACGCATTAGTCATTTCAAATTAGTTGGTGGGCCCCATGCCACGTAGGAGCCATGTGGCATGATTTGAGGCTTGCTTCTCCTTATTATATCTTAGAGAATAGATTTTATTCTGATCATGAGAACTTAGCTTCTATCTATTATTCCATATATATATATATATATATATATCATTTTGAAAATGAAAAATGGCTAAATAACAAAATTAGAGGAGGGCTTCTCCAGGAATCTTTATGATCATTCAATTTTACTAGTGTTGAAAGTAAAAAAATAAAGATTGAAGGTCTATACAAACCATATTTGACAAATAATGATGAACAGTGATTTTGAACTTTGAAGCTTTTCTTTTATAGTTTGAACATTTTTCTTCCTCATTTACTCTCTTGACTTTGTCTATCTTTAGGGGAATATGGCATCAACTGATGCCATTAGATGATTTTAATGGCAAGGATTCAACAAAATAGAGAGAAATAGATAAAAGCACAAATGGAGAGGATTCCTTTCTGTTGAAAGTGGGCTTTTGGTGAATCTCATTAAGAGAATTTGCAGCCTAAGTTGCCACGTCATATTATTTTATTTATTTTCCAAATATCATATTACATTTATGACTCTAAATTTCCACATTATATTATAATATATTAACCTTTGATTTATTTTTATTTTTTTGGCCAAAAAAAAAAGTCAAAGGCAAAAGTATTTTTTGTCATCCTCAAACTTAACATCAATTTCCAATTTCGTCCCCAATATTTTTTTTGTTATCAATTTCAATCTGAATTAGGATTTGAGTTTTGTTTTTCTATCAATATTACATTACATGTCATTAGACACATAGAATCTATCATTAATATTTGACTAAAATAAGAGTAAAGGATTAAATTCACCAAAATGTGAAACAGTAAGGACAAAATTCACAACAAATTAAGAAAACATTATGGACGAAGTTGAAAATACATCTAAATTTTAAGGACCAAAAAGTTCTTTTTTCCTAGATGAAAGGTCCTTCCTCTGGCAACGACGATTCAATCATTCAACGCATAGCAACCATTCATTCAAAAGGAGTTTTTCTTCTGATTTGGTTCCTTATCTGACCAGTTTGCCGTTCCCTCTCAATCTCCATCCACCTTCAAAAATATAAAAATATTTATGGTCAATACTTTAAATTGTTGTAAGAATGTAGAACTAAAAATTGAGTATTGATAGAAGTTTATACCTTTGTCTTTTGGTAATTCATCGATTTGATAGGAATAGATATATCAGCCAGAAAACTTATCCTTGAACAATCGTGAGCCTCATTATCTTCGTCTTCCATGTATGCTTTATGAAACTCTGATCTCTCCGAAGACTGTGAAACTATGTTAATTTGTCATACCATAAGCATAATACACGCATATATATAGGTGAATGGATTTAGGGTTAGATTGTAGAACAACGACTCTAATAAACAACGACAATAGTAAAAACGATATTAGTAAACTACGATATTCGCATACAATGACTCTACTAAACAACGATATTAGTGAACAACGACATCAATATAAAGAACGACGTTAGCCCATCATATAATTTTATGTACGTTTTTTATGATTATATGTGCTTTCTTAATTTTTCTTTTTTTTTAATATTTCAAGATGCTATACCATAATAAATATTGATGCATTTCAATGTTGGTAATTTATAACGAAATTAACTATGAAAAGGATCATTTTCTATTTATGTTTTCTGACACTTAAAGTTGAGCTAAATTCAATTGACCGTTTAATTTTGCTCTGTTGAGTTTTTCTATCTTTATGAATGTCGATTGATTTGATTTTATTGATCTAATTATAATTGCCAAATAATATAAATCTTGAATTCTAACCCTTTTTCAGTTAAAGTAATGATCAGTGACCATTTTATCAAAAATGAGATTTTAATGTCACTAAATTCTTTTTACTTTGCTAATTTATATTTTAAAACATACTTTATAAAACTATAATATATAATTTTGTGACTAAGATTAAAAGAAATTTAGATTTATGAAATATAAGTAAGGGTATTTTATATTTTATTGCATAAAGGGCGTACAAATTAAATCATTTTAAGATTTGAAACAATGAGATAATTTTTTTTTTAAAAAAAAATCATTTATATTTTTTTTCTTAAACTGTTGAATCATGAGAAAGATGATGTTAATTAAGTGATATTTGTTAATGTTGTTGGTTAACTTTTGATGCATCTATCTTGAACTTATGTTGAGAAAATAAGGTTTGAGGATCAAATTGAGTAAGTATGGATTTTGGGAGGAAGATACGGTTTTTGCTGTATTTTCTTACATTTGGAAAAAATTATAAATTGGTCCTTTATAGTTTTGGGGAAAATTTCATAATAGTCCTTAGGAGTTTTGAGTAAATTATTTAACGGTCCTTTTATGAATTTTGAGAAAAATTACAAACTGATACCCAAGTCTATTGTTAGTCTCTTAGTGAAGATGCTAGGATCTTAGGCGAATGTGGTTAAGAGTTTATGATAGATGTTAGGAAGTGGGTGTAGCAAATGGGTCTTTCGCTAGTATGTGAAGAATTGGACTTTGAGTAATTAGAGGTCAATTTTTGGATCGTGTGAGTGAATTAATATTTGTTTGTGCATGTGCTTATAGATTCTCTTACGTTGATCTTTGACTAGAAGCCAAAAGGTGCGGTTATTCTTTCTCTAGATCGAGGTGAGTGTCTTTCTTATCTCAGCCCCGCTTGAGGGTTTGTTTATCGTATGATATTAGATACTATTTAAATTGATTATGTTGTTGATATTTATTGGAAATGTCTAATTTTAAAGTATACTTGTAGGTTGTTCAAACCTTCTTTTTTTGAAGTGATTAGTGTGAATGGTTGAACTTTGGATATGGTAATATTTCTTTCCTCTCGTATTGTTTATTGTGTTGTCAAGGGTATTCATTACTTGATTAATTGAAGTGTTGTTATTGATTGTCTAAATTTCCTTGTATGTGAATGTCCTCTTGATGATTTGTTTGGTAAATGAATATGCTTGTAAAGATAATTAACTCCTTGTTAATAATTAGTTAAACTTGAGAAACTCGGAGTGTTCCTGCACTTAGTTCTAAGTTCCTTAAAGGTATTTCTTTAATGATGATAGTTGGGCTTTGGTTGTAAATGTACTCGTTTACGCAAGTCTTGATGATAATGATGATGACGACATTTAGTTCACGTTCGGGTGTGTTGTACGTCCTGGGTTGACTAAATTTGGTCGTGCTTGTGTTTTTGTTTGTGTTTGTTTGTAATTATGTTTGTGTTTGTTTTTGTGTCTGTGTCTATGCTATGTGTGCTCTCGATGGGTGAGGTGAAGCTATGTGTTTTCCCCACTGGTTGAGTTAATGCTTTGTGCCCTCCCAATGAATGAGATAATATTATATGCTCTCCTACGGGTTGAGGTGACGCTAATGCGATCCTTGGTGGGGTGAGGTGATGATGCGTGCTCCCTTACTGGTTGAGGTGACGCTAAGGCGGTTCCCGATGGGTTGAGGAGATGATGTGTTCTCCCCTACGGGTCGAGGTGATGCTAAGGCGCTCCCCGATGAGTTGAGGAGATGATGTGTACTTCCCTAAGGGTTGAGGTGATGCTTTGTGCACTCCCCGATGGGTTGTGGTGGGTAAGCGATGGTGCTCTTAATGCATGAGTAGAGACAAAATTGGAATATCAATAATATATTTACTTGTGACTGAGCGCAGAAAATATTGATGACTCTTTGTTTGCATTTGATTGTTATTGTATATGAATCAATGATTTTGTGATGTTAAATACTAATGCTAGTGGTTGTTACCCTCGATGGTTGGAGATTGAATTGAAATATCGATAATATGATATACCTGTGATTTAGTGGTAAACTGATTGTTAAATCTTAATTCGCAATGAAATTTTAAGTTAGTTGTAAACTTGTGATTTTGTAATGATGAGTATTGTTTCTATTAACAATGGGTGAATTCGTGACCTTTGATTAACCTTTGTTACTTCATTTACTAAACTTCATTCAAACTTAATTTCTTCTCAGCGAATCTTCGAAGAATGTTTTTCTTAAACATTATTTAATTCCAAAAGATTTTCTTGAACTCTTAGTTCTTATATTTTAATTCCTTTAAAGGTTCATTCATTATCTCTACTTGAATTGTTTCATATCTTGTTATATGATTTATATTCGAATCTCTGTCTATGTTGGATTGTTGTGGTTGAATGTATGATGATTTGTATTCTGCATTATGATGTTTGTTGATTTGGGTTCGTTGTCCCCTTTCCCTATGTGGTGGTGCCCAACACCAAGACTGGGATGGGTTAGCTGCTCACAGAGTTACAAAACTCATCCCCCCTCCATTTTTTTACATGCAGGTTTAGAATTTTTGAAGTGTCAGGGCAGGTTATGTATTGTTAGAAGGCAAAACACACTTTGTTCATGTGTGTCAGGTTGTACATTATTTAAGTTATTGTACTCTAGAGTTGCTCTATTAATTCATAGGCATGATGTTTGCTTCTATAACATTTGTTATAGTAAATTGTAGATGACAATATCATTTATATAATTTTAGTATAGCATGCAATTTCCTTTAATTGTAGGCTTACGAAGTGTGAAATTCTTCTTGCATTTCGCGCCGGTCACGTGCTTTGATTTTGGGTCGTGACAATTGTAAATTTATTTAACATGAATGTCAAGAAATAATAATAAAATTCATATTTATATTCAGTGTTTTTAAAACAAACTATATCCATATCAAATTTATGATTAAATTGTTCATTATAATATAAATTAGAGTAAATTACAATAAACATACATGTGGTTTAGCTCGACCTCACTTTGGCGTTGTGTGGTTCAAAAAGTGTCACTATGGCGACCTGTGGTTTAGATCGTTAACAGTTTGGGTACTTGTAGTTTTGTTCCGTTAAATTTAAAAGAAAATGTCACGTGTGGCTCATGTGGCTCAATTTTAACCATCAATTTTTATTGTATTTTAGTTGTTGGTTTCTGATAAACTAGAAAATGGATGCACTTACCTAGTTCAACAAATGTGGGTTCCGAGAGCAAGTTGATCGTCCAAGTACCTGCAAGAACTTCACAGGGGGGCCCTGCGAAGAATACTCCGACGCTCAAGTTAGTGTATGAGAGATATGAGAGAAAGAGAATTCTGAGAGGTGAAGAGTAGCTAACCTTAGTCTGCTGAGTTGAGCTCTATTTATAGAGCAGGGGGAGAGTGGTGGCCAGCGCGCGGGGCGCACCACGTAGCCAAGCACGATCTCTACCAGCGGAGGTGGTGGAGACCGAGATTTGCGGAGCAAGGCAATCGTGGGTGATTGCGTGTCGTTTCGCAAGGCGGGCGCCAGGAGACTAGAGAACGTGGGTGTGACTAAGCCCGTGACCCACGATCTCCGCCAGCGAGGATTGCGGGACAAGACAGTCGTGGGTGACTGCGTGTAAGTCTGAAGGCGTGCGCCATGACCCTGGTGGATCACGGCCGCCCCTAACTGTGCAGAGGGCACTTGATCGGCTCGAGTGCGCCTTACGAGGTGTGGAGGGGAGAAGAGGCCCGGTGCGAGGGCCGTTAAGGCGTACGCCTAAATAGTGATGTATCACAAGTCCCTCCTTAAAGAAGTCCACGAGCGCGTTCGTCGTACCATTTCTTAATGCGCGCGGGTAGATAGGCTTGGAGCGCATGCGATGGAACCAATGTCTAGGATTGTATTCGTTTTTGGCGTACGCCCAAAATGTACGGGAGTACTTGTCCCCCGCGCAGAGGGAGCATTAGGAATGTCGGGCGTCCCCACCAAGGGAATATGAAAGTCGTGGAGGCCATGGCGGGCGTCCATGTGGTAGGTAGCGCTGTCTTGTCACAGACACATGTCACAACCCGGGTGGCCAGAGTTTTGAAAAAGCAGAAAACGCTTCGTTTGCCGCGCTTGTGAGGGTATTTAAGGGTTGAGCGAAGCGTCTCTCCCACTTTTGCTTCTTGCGCTTGAGAATTTAGGAGAGAGAAAAGAGAACACCAACGATTGAAGTCGCCGGAGTCGAGTAGCCGCCGTCAGAGTTAGAGCACGGTTATTGTGAGCGAGAATTGGTCCGAGTTCCACATTTCTTGGTAAGTAATTTCTTGTGACGCATTGTATTCGCTGTCTGGGTTAGGGTTTCGTGGTTCCAGTTGGGGGGAGATACATGTTTGTTGATTTGCGAGTTGTATGTGTGCTGGGTGTGGTGATTCCGAGTGTCTGTATGTCGCGACTGATCGTGTGGGTGAGTTCGTCGCGAGGGTCTGCGAGAAATGGTGTGCGAAGAGTGGGATTTTGAGTTCTGGTTTCTAGGTTGAGTTGCGAGGTGCGAGTTCGCAGTGAGGGGGTGCGAGGGTTTCTGACCGCGTTGGTGTGTGTATTGGGTATTTGGGTTTGCGTGTTTGGGTTATGTGGGCTAGGGTTTGCCAGGTTCATGAGTGTTCATGAAGATTCTGGGTTTTCTAGGCGTGAGTTCGTCGTGTTCATGCGTTGGTATGAAGGTGGATGTGGTTCTGGGTTGGGACCAGTTCTGGGTGTGTTTGGGGCGTGCGCCCCATCTGGGTGAGTGAGTGGACCGGGCGGTTTTAGTTTGCTAGGGGTATGTGGGACATGCAATGACACTTGTGTTTTTTCTTTTTGGTAGGTTGCGAAGAGTGAGCAGCAGTTGAACATCAGGGCGAGCGCCTCAAATTATTTCAACGTTCAAACTAACAATCATGCGTACTATGTCTTCAGGTACATCCTAATCCCTTGTGCTTTGAGTTTTTCTTGCGAGCGTTAGAGACCATGGTGGTCCTTAGGGAGTTAGAAGAAGGTGAAGAATTGAGTAGCGTTAGTAGTTTGACTACACAAGGGAGTAGCTCTGTAGATTTAGAGGAGGTGCGCTGCTCGTTAGACGAAGTGGTACAAAGGGCGACCGAACTGCTAACCAGGCGAGCGCATAACGTGAGGGGCGAGCGGACGCAGCTTGGAGGGGTAACGAGTATGTATAGGGGGTGTTTGGATTTAGTTGTTTTCAACCCAGCAATTATGTCGGAAACAACGGAGGAGGAGTTGGTGCTGGAGCTTTCGGACCGTACGGAGGAGGAGCCAGCGAGGGTGATGGGTGAGCCAACGGGCACCCTTACCAAGTCGGCGACCGAGGGGGAGCGCCTGATCATGGCCCGCAGGAGATTACGTGGGACGCCGCAGTGGGGATTGGGAATCCCGAGGTTAGGGCGACCAAGGGGCCGCCAGCGGAGCCATCCAGATTTGACAGTGAAGAGGATCTGGAGGCGGCCCACGACACCGATTTCGGGCCAGGGTCTGGCCGGGAGGCGTGCGGCATGGCGGTGGGTGTCTGGGATGGTAACAATTCGATGTGGTGGACCCATCGACGAGGGTTCATCGTGCATGAGGTCCTGTTGCGGGAGTGTGGCTCCGACTTGCCATTCACCGACTTTGAGGTTGAGTTGTTGAATCACCTAAACTGTTGTCCAGCGCAGCTGATGGCTAACAGCTGGAGGAGTTTGAAATTCTTACAGTATGCGGCCTGGTTTGTTGGCGTGCAGCTGACTGTAAGATTGTTCCTATATTGGTTCTCGGTGAAGCCTGGGGACAACGGGCGCGTGAACATTCAGAGGAAAGGGGGGAGCCTGAGTGGATTTCCAGCGAGTATAAGCAACTGGAAAAACTGGAAGGACAGGTACTTCCCCATTGTGCAAAATGGGATGGGGCGCCCGTGGTGGGTGAGAGAAGAGGATGACCGCACGCTGTTCCCCGTGGTGTGGTCAGATGCCAATACAAGGGTGAGCCCAATTAAGAGGGGGCATTTGAGCGAGGAGGAGCGGTGGGTGGATAGGCTCCTTAGCTCGTTTTACCGACATTATACACAATCATGTAATATGTTAATTTACTCTTCTGATTGATATGCGATGTGGTTGTTTGGATTGCTCCTAACCAATTTGTTGTTTGTTTTGCAGCTTTGCCCGGCTCTAAGAGGAGGCCCACCGATCAAGGCGCCGGAAGCTCAACCCCGGCGGGCCGAGCGGAGCAAGTGGGTGATTTGGCGCCCGTACAGACTTCCGCATCAGCTGGGTTGCGGGCTCCACCAATGGCGCCTGGGGCAAGGCAGAGAGCTCCAGGGCCTTCAGCACCCCGTGCTTTTGCGGATTCTGGGGGCGCGGAGTCCCAAACAGCGGCCGGGCCGGCGTCAGTAGGCCCAGCGAAGAAGAGGGCGGGCCCACCAGTTCTGGCGCTTAGTGGGATGAGGATGGCTAACGCCGCCGCCGCTGGGAATGCTTCCCCATCTGACAAGGGGAAGAAAGGTGGCAAGGGAAAGGAGAAGGCGGGCGCTGAGGCGAGAGAGGTCCCGGCTTCCAAGAGGGCGCGCACTAGTGGGCCCGAGGAGCCGGGCACGTTCATACATTATTCCGAGCAGGAGCTTGCCCTGCTGATCAAGAACAGCCATCCTGATGGAGTTGGGCCGCCAAATCCCCCGCTAAACATGTCCGAGGAGCGAAAGCAGGATGAGAGGGGGGAGGTTCCGTTCCCATATCTGCCTGCCAATCCCAACGGGGGCCGCTTCTCCGGTGTTGCTTCCATCCAGTCCCTATATTCCTCCAGAACTTACGAGTGGCATGACCACTTGGTGGCCGATGCATTTAGACGGCCACCAGCAGAGTATGCGGCGGCGCATAGCATGGTGGCTACAGCGGCTGCCCATGCCTCCCAGACATTGACGCACAACCTTGCGAGGGAGGTTACCCATCTGAGGGCAGAGACCAGGGCGACCGGGGGAGCGGAGCAGCTTAAAGAACTGGAAGCTGCCAAGGACCAAGCGCTTGCGGATGCTGAGGCCGAGCGGGCGCGGGTGAAGAAGCTGGAGGAAGAAAAGAAGAGGGAGAGGGAGAGAAGGAAAAAGGCGGACCAAGAGGCTGCTGAGGCAGTTCGGGAGGCGGCGGTGCAGAGGGGAGAAGCGGCGGCCGCGAGGGGTGAGCTCGAGGCGTACCAGGCAGGGGAGGCCCAAAGAATCGAGCGAGCGCGTCGGGAGGAGTGGAGGCAGTGGTATTGGTTCTACATCAATGCGACCGCCCGGGGGTTCGAGAACTGCCGCAAGCAGCTAAACTTCTTGAACCCTGAGCTGAATGAAGCAGGCATTGACTATACCTTCGAGGTGCTTCCCGACGGTCATGGCAGGCAGGAGATCCAGATGCGGGCAGATAATGATGAGGCTCGAGAGCCAATGCCTGACATGCCGGATGACTGGACAATCAACGAGCTGGAGGTGGCAGAAGGGCGGTCACAGCCCAGACCAGGGGATGATGGGTATGTTCCGCCAGCGGACATGAGTAGCATCGCGGGTAATCAAGCAGATGTGGAGCATCCGATCATAGTCGCGGATAGCGAAGGTGGAGAGGGCAGCGGCGACCATGTGCCGGGAGCGAGCGCCACGGTGATCTCGGATGACTAAGTCATCCGTTTAAAGAACTTGTAATTTGTGGGGAGTGTGTTCCCCTTTCTAAAATTTCATAGGGCGTGTGTGCCCTTTGAGTTGACGAATTTTATGGCCGTGCGGCCAGGATAATTGTGAGGCCATAAGGCGATTAGACTGGGGGCTAGCCAGCCACGAGGTAATGGTCCAGCATGGCGTGTGAGCAACTTCTCGGCTCATGGGCGCGTGGGGCACCTGAAAGAAAGCGTATGGAGGCATCCCTCCTACTTTCAAGCTCTTCATTGGAGCGTGAATAACTTACGTATTGTAAGCCGTTTAGATTAGGCTGTGCCTAAGTTAACGTAATCGAGATAAACGTGAAGTATGTACGAATCGAGTAAGCGGAAAGAAATGCCATGAATATATTAATGTAAATATAGCGGCGGTCGTTACACGAATCGAACAATTGCACAATCGTAAAAGTGCATAAGAAATGCCATAAATATAAGATTACATAAGAAATGAATCAAAGTGTGATGTTATTAACCGTGCGGTCAAGATACTTTCTAAGGCTCGCTACATTCCACGGGTTTGGTACTCGGCGGCCGTCTAGTGTAGAAAGCATGTATGCGCCACCAGGTATAACCTTGACGATGCGGTATGGGCCTTCCCAGTTGGAGTGTAGTTTTTCGTGCGAGCGGTTCAGGCGATCATTGGCGACATCGCGGAGTACGAGGTCGCCCACTTCGAAGGACCGGTGTTTGACCCTTTTGTTGAAGTGTTTCGCCATGCGCTCTTTATAGGCGGCCTGCCGGATATTGGCGATTTCGTGTACTTCTTCGAGTTCATCTAGGGCGATTGCCCTACAGCTTCGATTTGCCTCCTCATTGTAGTACAAGACTCTATCGGAGAGGTAGGCGGTCTCAGCTGCGATCATGGCGGGCGACCCATAGGTAAGGGTGTAAGGCGCCTTGCCTATAGACTCTTGGGGTGTGATGCGATAGGACCATAAGACGGTTGGGAGCTCGTCCGCCCAACGGCCTTTGGCGTCGTTGAGTCGGCGCTTCAACCCATTTAGGATGATGCGATTGGCGAGCTCGGTTTTCCCGTTAGTCGAGGGGTGTTCGATTGAGGTGTTGCCCAAGGAGATGTCATACTCGGCGCAAAAGTCGCGAAAGGATTCGCTGATGAACTGGCGGCCGTTCTCACTGATGATCCGTTGGGGAACGCCAAAGCGGGATAGTATGTTCTGCAAGACGAAGGTTTTCATCTGAGCAAAGCTGATGGATTTGACCGGTTCAGCCTCGATCCATTTGGTGAAAAGGTCGATTGCGACGATAAGGAATCGCCGTTGGCCTGTGGCGGTCGGGAATGGTCCAAGGATGTCGATCCCCCATACGTCGAAAGGCCAGGGGGATTCCATTGGGCGCATGTCCTCTCCTGGGATGCGAATGCGGTTGGCGTGCTCCTGGCACTTTCTGCAAGTTTTTACCAGTTCAGTGGCGTCCCTAATGATGGAAGGCCAGTAGTACCCCGAGATGAGGACTTTGCGCTTCAAAGTGGGTGCTGCTTGATGCGAACCGCAGAGTCCTTCGTGGAGCTCTTCGAGGATGAGGCGCTCATCGTCTGGTCCCACGCACCTGAGGCAAGGCATGGAGTGACCCTGTCGGTAAAGGTCGTTTCCCCAGAGGAACTAGTGGGCAGCCCGGCGTACTACCTTGCGGGCTTCGTTCCTGTCAGGCGGGAGAGTGCCATCTCTGATGTAAGACATGATTGGCGTTCGCCAGTCAGTTGTTGTCTCAACAGCTAAGACCATTGGTCCTTCAATGGATGGGCGCTCCAGGGTAGTGCGAATGATAGATGAGCGGCCTCTGGCGTCCGGCTTAGAGGCCAGTTTGGCCAAAGCGTCTGCCCTGGTGTTTTTAGAACGCAGGATGTGCGTGAATTGGGCGGCCCGGATGTGATGACGGAGGATGTATTGTGCCTTCTCCACATATTTGGGGATAGTGGGTTCCTTGGCCTCAAAATCTCCTTTCATGTGTCCAACTACAAGCTGGGAGTCACTATAGACGTGAACGTCCTGGGTGCCCATGCCCACGGCGAGCTCGAGGGCGGCAATAAGTGCTTCGTACTCGGCCTGATTGTTTGTGGCTGGAAAGCGTATGTCAATAGCCTGCTCGATGGCGTAACCGTCAGGAGACTCGACGATGACACCTGCACCGTGGAGCTTGGCGGACGAGGAACCATCAATGTAAAGGTTCGATACGATGCGAGCAGGAGCGGCGGGCTTCATTTCTGCGACGAAGTCGGCGAGAGCTTGCCCTTTGATGGCGCGTCGTGGTTCGAAGGTGAGGCCAAATTTAGAAAGCTCGATCGACCAATTGACCAGGCGGTCTGCAATGTCGGGCTGATGGATGCTTTGCCTCATGGGGCGGTCTTTCCGAACAATTATCACATACTGTTGATAGTAGGGTCGCAGTTTTCTCGTGGAAACGAGCAGGACGTACACCAGCTTTTCCAGTAAGTGATATCAGGTCTCGGCGCCCGTGAGTACTTTACTAGAAAAATAGATGGGTCGCTGTTCGTCTTTCTCTTCAGTGATCAAGACGGAGCTCACTGCCACATCGGTTGCGGCAAGGTACACATAGATCGGCTTGCCTGGTGTTGGGGTAGTGAGGATTGGCGGTCTACTCAGATACACCTTCAGCTCTTGGAACACCTTTTCACATTCGGCTGTCCAAGTGAAGTTCTTCCTGATGGAGATTATGCCCTAGGGCCAATCACCTCATAGATATGTTGTGAACATATCAATTAATTTATAGAGATAAATTAATGGTTATCACATTATTAGCATGTTTACTATGATAACAGTCCGTGATTAATTATAAGATAATTAATCTAAAACTGTCCCTGGTCGATCATTCGAGTGGGAACTTGAATTGAACTAAGACCAGCATGACCTCGGTGCATAGGGATGCATGCACTAGATGCTG
>QANZ01043406.1:0-15285 GCA_003254925.1 Chamaecrista fasciculata
GATCCTGGAAGGAGTCACAGAGTTAGCATATTTAAGTTTGTTTTTAAATTTTAATTTTTCCTTCCGCTGCGCTCCCTCTGTGATTTCCCAACATAATCGACCCGGGACAGTTTAGAATAATTATCACATAATTAATTAAGGATTGTTATCACAGTAAACATGCTAATAATGTGATAACGTCTCAATTTATCATCTATAAATTAGTCAATCAATATGTTCATATATAAAATGATTGGCCCTAGGGCACAATCTCCATCAAACTCCCACTTGCACTAGGTACAATCATCAATCAAATTGTTCCTACACTAGGTACACTGATCAATGTGTCTAATCCCCATCGACGTTACATGACGTTCATGTATGACCCTTGCAAGAGGTTTCGTAAGAGGATCGGAAACATTATCCCCGCCTACTACTTTACATATCTTGACATCACCTCTGTCAACCATTTCTAGGTGATAACGTTTGAGTACATGTTTGGTCCTTTAATACCACCGTTGGAAAATAGTGGGGATCAGATCCCACCTGGTGTCGTTCCTGTCTACACAGGGTGACCACCAAGCGCACCTTAGACACTAGTTTTACGATCTGCGTCTCCACGAGACCAACCCTATCACCGGGACCGTTATATACTCAGGCCCCGTTGTAGAATCAGCAATCGTGCTCTGCTTGGAACTCTTCCAACTCACGCTGCCACCGTTTAGGAGAAACACGTATCTAGACTGTAATTTAAAATCATCTTGGTCGGTTTGGAAACTAGCATCTGTGTAACCAATTACACATAGCTCTTCATCAGTTCCACCGTAAACCAAGAGTTCATCCTTAGTCCTTCTCAAGTACTTAAGGATGTTTTTAACAGCGGTCCAATAATCCTCACCAGGGTCTTGTTGGAACCGGCTTGTCATACTCAGGGCAAACTATTGGGAAATCACAGAGCGGAGCGCAGCGGAAGCAAAAAATCAAAAATATAAAATTATACGCAGCTTTGTGATTTCCTACAAGATCCACTAATTGAGTTTATACCAGAAAATGAAAAGAAGTTTTACCAACAATCAATTTGTGGCTTTGAACTCTGCGATTCTAAGAAGTCCACACGAGCGTGTCCTTCCTCCGCCGGTAATCCACACGAGCAGTTTGGTGACACCAAGGACACCAAGGTGCTAGCCTTCGGTTCTCTTCTCCAAGAGAACTCGGGACTCCAATCTACGATTCTTAGGTGGTCAAGAACAATTCTTGAAACCAAGAAGATGGGTGGTACAAGGAACACAAGAACCTTTCTTCTTTTCACTCAAAACCCTAAATTAGGGTGCAAGTCGAATTCTCTCTCTTGCTTAGAGAAAATCGACTTCCTCTCTCTCTAAACTCTAGGGAGTCATGACTTCAATTAACAAAACATTTCCATTAATTAAAATCAAGATAAATGAGGCGCCACCCTCAACCCTTCTTATCCTAATATTAGTGAATTTAATAAATCAATAATCTCCTAACTTTTAGGAAGCTTATTTAATTTATTATTCCCTAATATTTTAAACAAGAATATAATTGTAAATAGATTAATCTAATTAACTATTTAACAATTAATATATTTAAACTTGTCCAACAAATTTAAATATCACATACGTAGATATTATTTAAGACAAGACTTCATGTCCCAGACATTCAGTTATGTCTTAAATCGTGTCACTAAAGTGACTCACGAATTAACCCTAATTCGTGTCCCTAAATCGGTGTCTTGATCCTGCTCATGTGTGACCCAGCAGGCCCCACGTGAAGTTGGCAGCAAGCCATCTCTATGACTCACAAGTCGAGAGCGAACTCTAGCAAGCCATCACGACTACCCAAAACACGTGAGTTGTCGTTTTATCAAAACCGATTTAACCTTAGTACTGTTGGGAAATCACAGAGCGAAGCGCAGCGGAAGAAAAAAGTAAAATTAAAAATTGCGCAGCTTTGTGATTTCCTACAGGATCCACTAATTGAGTTTATGCTAGGAAACGAAAAGTGATTTACCAAAAATTAATCGGCGAGATTGAATCCTGCGATTCCGAGAAGACCACTCCGAGTGTCCTTCCTCTGCCGGTGATCCACACGAGCAATTTGGCAGATACCCAGGTGCTAGCCTCCTTCTCTTCAACCAAGAGAATGCGGGAACCAATATCTATGATTCTTGAATATTCAAGAACAATTCCTGAATATCCAAGAAAGTGGCGCACACCTTCAAGAACCCTTCTTGAAGAACCATAACCAAGAGTCAAGAGAAGAACACCTTCACAATTCGCCCAAGCCTAAACCTTTTAGGGTCTTGGTCGAATTCTCTCTCTCTTCTTTTCTTCTCACAAAATCGCCCCAAACCCTAAAACCTTTAGGTTGAGTCGATTCTTGCACACAAGATGAGTGACTGGAACAATTCCACTCTCTCTCCTGGAACTAGGCGACTTCTCTCTCTATAATAGGTTAAATCGAATTTTTCCACTCTAGAGTGTGAGAATGTTTTTCTCTCTCTTCAAAAGAGTGAGTTAAACTTTCTCTCTCTTCCAAAGTCAATTAGGCGCCTAGCCTCCTTGTGTATGTGTTTAAATAGAGTTAATTTCCTAACTCATGAAATTAGGGAATTATAATAAAGAAAATAGGGATTCCCTAAATCTTGAATTATGATATTACACTAATATTATAATTCAAAATTCAATAGGAAATAGGCAATTCAAATTCAAATTTCAAGATCAAATCTTGAAACCAAAATCTTGAAATCTCAATCCCTATTGGTCCAGAGGATTTTAATTCTTAATTAAAATATTACATTAATATCTTAATCTTGAAATTCAAAATGCAATTTTGAAATCCAAAATGCAAGATCAAATCTTGCCCATTTGATCTCTCTCATGCGCCATCCCCTAGGTATTTTCTTAGGAATTTAATAATTAAAATAACAACCCTAACTCTTAGGAGGTTATAACCAATTATTAATTTCCCTAACAAATTGAATTAAAATATTACCCTAATATCTTTAATTCAAATTTGAATCTTGAATTCAAATTCCCTAACAATATTGAATTAAAATATTACCCTAATATCTTTAATTCAAACTTGAATCTTGAAATCAAAATCAAATCTTGAATTCAAATTCAAATCTTGAATTTAATTAACAAAACAATTTTATTAATAAAATTCAAGAGATATGCGCCATCTTCCTTCCCTTGTTATCCTAATATTAGTGAATTTAATAAATCAATAATCTCCTAACTTTTAGGAAGCTTATTTAATTTATTATTCCCTAATATTTTAAACAAGAATCTAATTGTAAATAGATTAATCAAATTAACCAATTTAACAATTAATGTATTTAAACTTGTCTAACAAATTTAAATATCACAAATGTAGATTTTATTTAAGATAAGATTTCATGTCCTAAGACATTCAACTATGTCTTAAATTGTGTCACCAATGTGACTCACGATTTAACCCTAACTCGTGTCCCATAAGCGGCATCTTGATCCTGCCCATGTGTGACCCAGCAGGCCTCACGTGAAGTTGGCAGCAAGCCATCTCTATGACTCACATGTCGAGAGCAGACTCTAGCAAGCCATCACGACTACCCAAAACACGTGAGTTATCGCTTTAACGCCAAAACGATTTAACCTTAGTACCACCTTGTCTTGATCCCGATTGTCACAAGATATTCTGGTCATGGATAAGGCACGGGAAAGTCATCCTTAATCCAAACCATAACTTTCTCGATTTCCTGAGTTAGTCCCATAAGCAAATAAAACATCGTCTTTATAAATAGAACACCTTCCATTGCCGTTTACACATGTAAAACCTTTCTTATCCAAATAAGAAAGGGAAACAATGTTTGAACTCAATGAAGATACATAATAACAATTATATAATAAGCCTAGAGGGCAACACAAGCTCCATTGTTCCCACAGCAACAGCAGCAACTCTTGCTCCATTGCCCACACGTAGGTCCACCTCGCTTCTGTTCAGCTTTCTATTGTCTCTAAGACCCTTCACATCAAATGTGAGAACCACATGCTGTATCTAATACCCAAGTGGTTAAAGTAGACAAGTGAATGTCTATAACAAAGATACCAGAAGTAGAGACCTCACCGCTCTTCTTCTTCTTTTGATCTTCCAAATACAATTTGCAATTTCTTTAAAGGCAAATCGCATCCTTTGAAGGCTTTGCCTTCTTGGCAGGTTTGTGGGTTAGCCTTGTCCCCAGGCTTGGTCTCACCAACCGGGGCTTTACCCTTCCTCTTTCTTTTGCCCTTCCATTTCCCCCTGGTTTTTCTGAACCATCAAGCAAGCAATGTCCATAGCGTCATTGAAGTGCTTCTCATAACCAGTTCTTTGAGCTCTTGGAGCGTCGTTGGTAGGCTCTTCAGGGGGAGGGTTTCCTAGGACATAGAACTTGCTTTCTTGGAGCGTCGTTTGTCCCATTCAACTTATCCTTCTCAAGGATAGATCGCAGTGATAACGCTGAACTATTGTTTGCCATTGATTCTACAACTAAGATATGAAAGTTAATTAGCAAAAAGGTCCACCATTTTATAAAACCCAGCAAAATTATTATTAGTGGCTAAGATCCATATTTCACCAAAGTTTACCATCGCTGAGGCGATCATGCACCCTTAGGTTATTTTGGTAGGTAACTCTTTACCAATCACATCACATGTGACTCTTAGATCTTTATGGGACTGCATCATCGTATGATACTTATTATGGCATGTTTATCCCATCTAATGCCTTCAGGTCCAAATCTCCATTAAGTCACACAATAAAACTCGTGAATGGCCAGGTTCAAAACAACGAGGCCGATGACCAACCCTATATCATCAAGGCCCACTAAACACGTGTCGCGGAGGCGATCACCGCATCCAACAAACCAAGATTTCAATAAGGCATTGCGTTGAATCTTCCATTCACCTGTGTCTCCTCAAGGTAAAAGTAGATACGTGTAGCGGAGGCTATCACCGCTCTACAATGAACAAGATTTTAACAGGGTGTTTTATTGATGGCATTAAAACTTAAGATTTTAAAAGGGTTCAATTTAAAATTAATTTTGGTTCAATTTTAAATCTAATTTTAAAATTAAACGAGTGTGCCAAGTGTTTAACCCCCATGTATCATATACATATAAACACATGCACAAATTTTGTATCTCATACAAAATTCGACGCTCGTATCGTATACGTGGTTGTGCGTAAAAATATAAAATCGCATGTTAAACTCGCGTACCCTAATCATGCATCTAGCGCCATTTGCATCACATACAAACATTCTAAATGCAGAAAAATAACCGTGTTTAGATATGGCCCATCTACCCTAAATTCCCTCAAGCCAATGAGAGAATTTTTCTAAAAGAAAAATAAAATTACATTGGGAAAACCTCATATCAACATAAAGGTAAAATTACATCCAGAATTTAGGGAGACGACACGCAAGCCGTATTTACCAAAAAATACCTAGAGCCATATCCAACATCATACCCATACATGAACAATTCACATATTTAAATATATATACACGGCTATCATACTGTTGGGAAATCACAGAGCGGAGCGCAGTAGAAGCAAAAATTAAGATATAAAATTAAATGCAGCTTTGTGATTCCCTTCCAGGATCCACTAGATGAATTTATACTAGGAAACGAAAAGAGGTTTACCCAAATCAATCGGCGAGTTTGAATTCTGCGATCCCGAAAAGTCCAATCCGAGTGTCCTTCCTCTGCCGGTGATCCACACGAGCAGTTTGGCAGATGCCCAAGTGTTAGCCTCCTTCTCTTCTTCCCAAGAGAATACGAGAACCAATATCTACGTTTCTTAAATGTTCAAGAACAATTCTTGAACACTCAAGAAAGTAGCGCACAACTTCAAGAACCCTTCTTGAAAAACCAAAACCAAAAGTCAAGAGATGAACTCCTTCACAATTCGCCCAAGCCTAAACCTTTTAGGGTTTTGGTCGAATTCTCTCTCTCTCCTTTTCTCTCACAAAGTCGCCCCAAACCCCAAACCCTTTGGGTTAAGTCGAATTTTACACAAGATGGGTGAGTGGAACAATTCTACTCTCTCTCTAGGATAAGACAAATTTTAGTCTCACTAAAATATAATGGCATAGGCGACTTTCTTGGTGTGTGTGTGTTTAAATAGAGTTAATCTCCTAACTCATGAAATTAGGGAATTATAATAAATAAAATAGGGATTCCCTAAATCTTGAATTATGATATTACACTAATTTTATAATTCAAAACTAACAGGCAATTCAAATTTAAATTTCAAGATCAAATCTTGAAAACTAAATCTTGAAAGCTCAATCCCTATTGGACTAGAGGATTTGAATTCTTAATTAAAATATTAAATTAATATCTTAATCTTGAAATTCAAAATGCAATCTTGAAAACCAAAATGCAAGATCAAATCTTGCCCATTGGATCTCTCTCATGCGCCATCTCTAATCTTTTTGTAGCAATTTAATAATTAAAATAACAACCCTAACTCTTAGTAAGTTATAACCAATTATTAATTTCCCTAACAAATTGAATTAAAATATTACCTTAATATCTTTAATTCAAATTTGAATCTTGAATTCAATTTCCCTAATGATATTGAATTAAAATATTACCCTAATATCTTTAATTCAAACTTGAATCTTGAAATCAAAATCAAATCTTGAATTCAAATTCAAATCTTGATTTAAATTAACAAAACAATTTCATTAATTAAATCAAGCAATATGAGGCGCCACCCGCACTCTTGTCCTCTAATATTAAAGAATTTAATAAATCAATAATCTCCTAACTTTTAGGAAGCTTATTTAATTTATTATTCCCTAATATTTTAAACAAGAATCTAATTTTAAATAGATTAATCAAATTAACTATTTAACAATTAATATATTTAAACTTGTCTAACATATTTAAATATCATAAACGTAGATATTATTTAAGACAAGATTTCATGTCCTAAGACATTCAACTATGTCTTAAATTGTGTCACTAAAGTGACTCACGAATTAACCCTAATTCGTGTCCCATCACTGCATCTTGATCCTGCTCGTGTGTGACCCAACAGGCCTCACGTGAAGTTGGCAGCAAGCCATCTTTATGACTCACAAGTCGAGAGCGGACTCTAGCAAGCCATCACGACTACCCAAAACACGTGAGTTATNTACAACGCCGGAATAGTCAAGACCTTAGGTCTAAGGGCATCGTGACAGGTGTACAGGAGAGGCTAGCTCATGACTAAAACCCATGCAAGACTGTCCAAGTCGGTCCAGCAACTTGTAACCCCTTACTCATTGCACCATGACTCTCGTGAAGCATCTTGTGCATGTATCTCTATACACCGATGTCATGCTGGTCTTAGTTCATTTCAAGTTCCCACATGAATGAGCGACCAGGGACATTTTAGTCTAATTATCACATAATTAATCAGGGATTGTTATCATAGTAAACATCCTAATAATATGATAACGACTCAATTTATCATCTATAAATTAGTCAATCAATATGTTCACACATATAAAATGATTGGCCTTAGGGCACAATCTCCATCAGGTAGGCCTAAGCCATGTCCCAAGCATTTATGGAATCACTGACTCATTCATTTAAGTTTAGAGCTTTGTTAGAGGTCATCAAAAATCGGGTTACAAGACTGTCAAATAGTAAACTAATAGGTAAGCCATAGAAAGGCAATATAAGACAATAATCAGTGGGTGTAACTAAACACAACGGTTTTTTTTATTTATATAATACCCAAAAAAAAAAGATTAGGATCACCTAAAAAAAATAATTCCCTATATGGATGCCACGTGGTACCGGTTAAATTTGAAATTTTTGTTTTAAAAAAAAACAAATCGCAGCACATGGTGCGATTTCCTTTTTTACAAATCGCAGCATGTGCTGCAATTTGAAAATGACAAACCGTAGCACATTTGAGGAACAGAATTAATTAAATTTTCCTCCCTAGTCGTGGGTTTTATTTAGAGTATTAGGGTTTTTAGGGTTTTCGGGTATAGGGTATGTTTAGGGTTTTGGTATTACGGATTAGGGTTTTATTATTGGAGGTAAGGTTTTGGGTTTTGTGAAAATAATTTTGAATAAGTAATTTATTAATTTTGAATAACTAATTTATTTCAACAATTGAAATAATTATTTTCAAAAATAAAATTACAGTATTCATAAAATAGAAAAACCTTTAGTATTGTTAGTGGTTGAAAAAATAAAAAATACTGTATTTAAAAAAAATGTTTGTTAAAAAAATAACTAAGTTAAAAACACTTTGTTGTAAAATATTATATTGAGATGTTTTATAAGTTGATAAAATTAATTTCAATGTTGAATAATCAATTAATTCCGACAAAGGAACACTAATATTTTTTAAAATATGTTAATTAATATAATTAAAAAAATTAAATATATCAACTAATAAAATGAATTTAAATGAAGTTCTAGTTATCATCCTAACAAAATTATATCAACTAAAAAATTAATTATACAAGTCATCCGCCTCATCCTGGGGTATATCTATATGGAGGCTGGAGCGCGTCTCGAGGACGTAGATGGGGTGGTGAGAAAAATGAATCCAATGCATCCTGTGTTCGTGGAGGAGGCATGTTGTGCTGTGAAAATGTTTGTGAAAGAGGAGGCATGTCATGCTGCGAGAGATCCATGTGAGGCATCTGCTGCCCTGGATATACAGAAGTTGTCAACATGTCCAGGAAAGATACCTCATGAACTTGCTGCTGGGGAAGAGATACCCCAAGTGACAAGTCCGGGAAATCAAAAATTTGTGAAAGGGAAGACGACGACTCCTGGATGTCTAACGTGGCCGAAGTACCACCGATGTTGAACATGTTGTGTCAACGAGGCCGAAGGACCAGCAATGTCCTGATAAGCCTACGGCGACGACACATGTGTGAATGTCTAGGCGGCTCCTCATGTGCCATAAGCGGCGACAACTGACCGTAAATATCCCCATGTGGATTTCTTGACGAATAATGCCCCTGCCGCCACCTCTTGTTTCACGGGGGTGACTGTGTCGCATTAATTTCTGGAAAATTTATGTATGGCCTGGCAGGTGCCCGACGATTGTGTGCTAGCATGTTCTCATGTGCCTCTTGTCCCTCACCTAATGCCCCCCTCACATTAACACAAATACCCCTGCTCCTCTCGCATAATTCATTAACAGTGGCCGGTGGATTTTCAGTATGTTGTTCCAACTGGTCCACTGCCTCAACCTGCATGAAGTCGTAAACATAAGTGATTATACGACAAAAATATTAAATACATGAACACAAGAAATTGAATATGATTTACGCACTGCATAAATGATTGATCCACCAATGGGGTCCATCCATCGCCATGTGATACTCCTTTACCCCTCACGGTACTCAGAAAGTCTAACCAATTGCCTATACGGCTCAATGGCACTGTAGACGGTCGTATCCCACTGGCGCCAATACTACACAAATTCACAATGCCTATTTACCCAGTCAACTTGTGTTTGGCCTCGAAGATCTCTCTCGTGGAAGCCCAAGTCGTCTAAGTTGATTGCAGGGTGAGGAATTTGCTGGTCCATCCCAAACTGTCGAAATACTCGATCAGGGTGGTGCCACTCGACTATATTCATACATATGAGGGGACATGAGGACCACCACGCGGTGGTGTTCACCACACAATAGTCAGGGATGATGGCTGCCACGACGGGATTAGAGTCATACGGCATCCACACAAATTGGAAAAAGGCATCGTTAAGCATAATAAAATAAAAATTAAAATTAAAATTATACAATATAGTAATAATTGTCATACATACTTCACGGCCGCGATGGTGATCAATCCATTGGCGGTNACCACCACACGGTGGTGTTCACCACACAGTAGTCAGGGATGAGGGCTGCCACGACGGGATTAGAGTCATACGGCATCCACACAAATTGGAAAAAGGCATCGTTAAGCATAATAAAATAAAAATTAAAATTAAAATTATACAATATAGTAATAATTGTCATACATACTTCACGGCCGCGATGGTGATCAATCCATTGGCGGTACCACTGAATGGATTCATCACGTGGCAAGTAATAGTCAGGAACAGAGGGCACCAACGTGATGGAAACCGTTAGTATAATATAGTAAAACCTATAATGTCCAAATTAAGGGAAAACATAAATATACGTGGAAACACACATACCTGTGTCCCAAAGGTGGGAGTGGAAAGCAAAACTGCACATACTCATATCGGGCGGGTGGTGGGGTTCTGAACCATGGCTCTAACTATGGGAATCGATCCCAAGCGGATATGTATACAAGAAGGAGGCAACCTCCAGGAGTCGTGGCAATACACATGTTTGTCGTGGCAATACACATGTTGTTATACAAATTGGATAATATAGCTGAACCCCAGCTGTATGTCCCGCACCTGTCCAAGTCCACCAGGAAATACAGGTACATAATGTGCACTAAATTACCTGAGGTTGTTATACAGGTACAATGCTCCCCATAGAACCCAACACGCATCAGATATGGTACGATCTACGATGGCGGATCACCGTGAAACTCCTGACCATGTGTGCATCGGCGTAGCTGGAGAATACGGGCCGGCTGCTGCAATATGATAACAACAGAAAGGTAAACCAAATAACCATTCCAAATGTCCACCACGATATGTTGGTCCACCAAATAGAGCACAGTGGGGTTGGTCGGTCTAGGGTTAATGATGCGCATTTGTTGTCTCCGATCACGATCATGTCTGTCGGCCATCTTTACTAAAAACAAATATTTATTTAAATTCAAAATTAAAGTTTGCAAACAAGTTTACAAATACATAAAGTTTACAAATTTCTATTTCATTGTTGACACTTTTTCTTATTGTGTCCAACGCTCTTACATATGCTACATCTAATAGTCCCAACTGGTTCCCTGGCGTCCATCTCGTTGTGAATGCGGGCCTCTTTGGGTCGACCTTTTTTGCTCCTCCATTTTGAACCCATGTACGGCGGCCATGATGAGACGTCGCCAAGAGGTTGAAAATGGGTGTTATATGCATGTATCATTGTATCCAATTGGAAGCATGGATGTATGTACGCCAACGAGTCCCAACCCATACGCACACAAGCAGCCACTGCATGCACACACGAGTCATGTTTTGCCTGAAATGCCCCACAATCACACCTACGGGCTCGAAGCTCAAGTTTATATTTCTGTCCGACTTGAGAAGTACTTTCATCGTAAGGGTTGAGGACGTCAAATAAGAGGGTCTCCAAATCGAACTGTGTGACACGCAGTGAGGATGATCAATCTATGTTCTTCTCCATGGCAACCCTTACAGTCTCAGAGTGGACCTTGTCGGTCTATAGCTGAGCTTTACATGTGTGGCGACGTTCTTGGAAGAACCTATTCAACCGATAATATGAGCCTTGGATGACACCCATTATAGGTAACTTTTGGAATCCTTTGAACACGCCGTTGATACACTCAACCAGGTTTGTCGTCATGTAGTGGAAGCGACAACCCTCGTCGTACGATTGCATCCGTTGCTCCCTCGAAGGCAAGTACCTGTAATAATCATCGTTGATCAACTCCAACTCTCCCAAAAGAGAATCAGCCTTATACCACTGCAGTTGTAACCTGTATTTGTATTATTAGTGACTGACAATGGATACAGCTTCAGTAGAGCAAGATTTACCGATAGATAAAACATAACATACCTCTGTTTTGGACTGCTGTCTTCAGCGACTTTTAGTTGTACTGCATCATCACATTGCTAGCAATCTGTCTAAGGCAGAAGATGTGGTACCCTAACCGGGGCTGCCATCCGCATCGTGGATTAGCCACAGCTTCAAAGATTCCATTGGCCCTATCACAAATAAGGCAAACTCCTTCCCTATCCTTGCCCACAACATGTCTGCGCAATCTTTGGAGGAACCACTTCCATGCGCTACCAATTTCGCTCTTGACAATTGCAAATGCAAGAGGCACAATCTTTCTGTCACCGTCTTGAGAACCACTTCCATGGCCCTATCAAATAGTGCATTTATACGTCCTTAACAAACTTGATTCAAAGAGTGCATTTGAAACCGCCGTACAAATGCCCGTGGAGGGTCAGGGCTGCTGTTAAGGACGGCGACACACATTAGACGGTGACGAGGGTTGGAGGTATACAATTGTTTGTGTCCTCCCAATGACGGGAATCAAGATCATCGAAAACATGATTCAGACGTCATTGCATCACGGATTCTAGTGCTGGTTAGTGAATAGCCGAAGACTACTGAACGGCAGATTGTACACATGATGTGGAGTGAGTTTGGGTACCAGGTCACCTATTAAAAGGCATGGGCGACAAAGTATAAAGCACTAAAAATTGCCTTCGGTGATTGGGAGTTGTATACCTGTGTTCCTCGGTTTCTTAGTGCCGCAGAAGCATTTATGCCCGGCACATTTACTGACTTTAAGATGGTTCCCTGGACGACACTTCCGCACAATTTCGTCGTGCATTCTGGGCTTTCAGACCGTGTATCGATGCATTTTCGCATTTGAAATCGATTGTGCAGGTCGACGGGACTTTCCTCACCGATAGATACAAGCACACTTTGCTGATAGCCTGCTCTCAAGATGGTCACAGAAAGATTGTGCCTCTTGCATTTGCAATTGTCAAGAGCGAAACCGGCAGCGCATGGAAGTGGTCCCTCCAAAGATTACGCACACATTTTGTGGGCAGGAATATGGAAGGACTTTGCCTTATTTCTGATAGGGCCAATGGAATCCTTGAAGCTGTGGCTAATCCACGATGTGGGTGCCAGCCTACCGTTAGGGTACCACGTCTTCTGCCTTAGACACATTGCCAACAATGTGATGACGCAGTACAACAAAAAGTCGCTGAAGACAGTAGTCCAAAACATAGGTATGTTATGTTATCTATCGCTAAATCTTGCTCTACTGAAGCTGTATACATTGTCAGTCACTAATAATACAAATACAGGTTACCAACTGCGGTGGGATAAGGCAGATTCTCTTTTCGGAGAGTTGGAGTTGATCAACGATGATTGTTACAGGTACTTGCCTTCGAGGGAGCAACGGATGCAATCGTATGACGAGGGTCGTCGCTTCCACCACATGACGACAAACCTGTTTGAGTGTATCAACGGCGTATTCAAAGGATTCTAGAAGTTACCTAAAATGGGTGTCGTCCAAGGCTCATATTACCAGCTGCATAGGTTCTTCCAAGAACGTCGCCAGACATATGAAGCTCAGCTACAAACTGGCAAGGTCCACTTTGAGACCGTAAGGGTTGCAATGGAGAAGAACATAGATCAATCATCCTCACTGCGTGTCACACAGTTCGATTTGGAGACCGTTTTATTTGAGGTGGGGCATTTCAGGCAAAACATTACCCGTGTGTCCACGCAGTGGCTGCTTGTGTGCCTATGGGTTGGGACTCGTTGGCGTACGTACATCCATGCTTCCGATTGGATACAATGATACAGTCATATAACACCCATTTCAACCTCTTGGCGACGTCTCGTCATGGCCACCGTACGTGGGTCCAACCGTGTTTGTCGTCATGGAGGAGCATTCACAACAAGATGGACGCCAGGGAACTAGTTGGGACTATTAGATGTAGCATATGTAAGTTGGACACAATAAGAAAAAGTGTCAACAACGAAATAGAAATTTGTAAACTTATGTATTTATAAGCTTATGTATTTGTAAACTTTATGTATTTGTAAATTTATGTATTTGGAAACTTGTTTGTAAAATTTAATTTTGAATTTAAATATATATTTGTTATTAGTAAAGATGGCCGACAGACATGATTGCGATCGGAGACAACAAATGCGCATCGTTAACCCTAGACCGACCAACCCCGCTGTGCTCTATTTGATGGACCGACATATCGCAGTGGACATTTGGAATGGCGAGGTAGTCTTCATCGTTATTTGGTTTAACTAGGCTTTTTTTGTATGGTTAATTAATTGCTTTATTTATCTTTTAATATCTTTCTGTAATCATATTGCAGCAGCCGGCCCGTACTCTCCAGCTAGGCCGATGCACACATGGTCAGAAGTTTCACGGTGATCCGCCACCGTAGATCATACCATATCTGATGCGTGCTGGGTTCTATGGGGTCTCCCGCATAATACCATCTACATTTGAGCCCGGCTTGATTTCTACTCTGATCAAGCGATGGCGGCCGGAGACCCACAAATTTCATATGCCGCAGGGAGAGTGCACAATCACTCTCCAGGACGTGGCCATTCAGCTGAGACTACCCTGTGATGGGGCCCCAATTGTTGGCCCGACAACAAATAGAAATTGGAGACATTGGTCAGCCGACTGTTGGGGCGGACACCCCTACAAACATGATTAATTGACAGCAGTTGAAGATGAGGTGGCTATTTGAGAATTTTAATGCATGGCAGCTTCCGCAAAATGCCACAGACGAGCAGGTGCAGCAGTTTGCACGAGCGTATATACTACGCTTGATCGGCGAATGATTGATGCCTGACCAGTCAGGTAATTTAATGCTTAGTATGTTATTTCATTGGTGATGATTGTGAATATGGTCCGCCATGCTTGGAGTCATTTTTGGTTGGAGCTTAAAGGAAGAAGTTACTACAGATTGAAACGATGTAACTTCTCCTTATGGGTGCCAAATTTTATGAGAAAGACACAACGATTTCCCAAGGGGTATGTGTTCCCCAATTGGCTATGTTATCATAACTAAATGGAAGCAAATGTCAACTTTGTCCCCTTTGAGTCCTCCTTTTCAGCTATAGATAGTTGTAGAAATAGAAAGATCACAAGGGAAATTTTAGAAAATAGATTTGTAAACAACTTACTTTTTTTAAGTAGAAAAGATTTTTGTGATACATTTTCTATGATATGTCTCACATTTTTTTGATGCTTTCTGTTTAAAGAATGGCATGTATATTTTATAAATGGAGCATTGTGAACTTTTCATAGTCCTCACTTCTTAGAGATTGGATAAAGAATAATGAATTATAAATGTATTTACCTCTTGTATTGCCTTAAAATATAGGTACTAACAGAGTCGTTGCTTTTTATTGTTCCTGCATTTGGTGGTATAGTTTCACCGGAAGGAGAGGGAGCACCTTTTGGGGAATCTGACCAGAGCATTGTTCATCAGGTTTGTGGGAATAAATATATTGTAGGTGACAAAAATTAGCTTCCTTTCTGAATCACATAGCTATTGCTTTTGTATGTTGTATATTGTTGACAGGGAATCACAAGGATGTATATTTCTTTCGAGCGAATATGTACAA
>QANZ01043429.1:2417-16453 GCA_003254925.1 Chamaecrista fasciculata
CGTTGATCTTCACGCATGAGCACATCGCACCATCCACTCTTCTTCCACTATCCGCCTCTCTCGTATACCCATATATATACTGGAGGAGAGACCAAAATGTATATTTTTGGCGTCTGAATTATATATTTTATATCATGGACTAAAATGTAAATAACATGAGTTGAATTATTTTATTTTAAATTAATATAAATTATAAATTATATATAGTATTGAAAATTAGGGTATTGAAAAAATGATAAGTGGAGAGAGAAAGAGGAAGAAAAAAGAAAAAATGATGAGTGGAGAGAGAAAGTTGTAAGTGTAATAAATGAGGGTATTGAAAATTACTATTTTGCTAAATAGTTTTTTTATATTTGTATTAGAGTATAGGTAATTATAGGTATTTGAGTAGGGGTATATTAGTAATTGGATATGAAATATGTAATGAAATGAGTTTGTAATGAAGTGATATTTTTGTAATGACTTTATAGTTGCAAAACAAACACCCATATAGCACTCTAGATGAAGTTATGTAATAAAAATGGGGATAATGAAAAGATAATGAAAAAGTAATCACCACCCAAACAGGCCCTTAGTACAAAGCATATGCCATATAGCTAGCAAAATCAATTTAAAATATAATCAAATAAATCTTATGACTTTATCCTACATTTCAAAAAAAAAATCTTATGGCAAATATATGGCAAAAGTATTATTTTGATTCTCAAAATTTATAACAACCGTAAATTTCATTCCAATCTTTTATTACAGTTAATTTTGTTGGTAATGTTTTATATTTTAGTCAATTTTATCATTTATTCTTACTTTAATTAAATATTAACGACATAATTTTCATAATTGATAATATGTAATGTAAAATTGATAGAAATTGACAAAGCAGTATTATTAAATAAGATACATTTTGTCATTAATTTATTAAAATAAGTTAATTAAATGATAAAATTGAACAAAATATAAAATATTATGAATAAAAATGACCGCAATAAAAAGATTAAGGACAAAATTAACCATTCGTGTAAAATTTGAAGACAAAATCAATACTTTTGTCCAAATATATAATGCCTAGAAAAACTTCCACAAATAGGATCCAGCTGCTTATTCATTACTCACGATCATATTCCTAATTTCCTATATTACATTACAATCACAAAAAATTAACGATTAAATTCTTATTTAAACTTACATATATCAATTTAAGCTTTATCAAATATATATTTTGATTATTTTTAATTTAGTTCACCACACATTCATTCATTCATCATCAATTTTGATCTCTTTATCTATTTTACATGACACACATAATCACTTTGATTTTACAAAAAAAAAAATAGATAAAAAAAAAGACCGAAATATATATATTTTTAATCAAGAAAAAGGTTTGATGATTGATCACAACCGATGAGGACTCGGATGTAGAGCCTTGTAAGTCACCGGCGGCGGAGGAGCCACCGGCGCCGTCGTCGCCGTCAAGTACATTTTTCCCTTACACGGCACATAACTCAGACTCTTCACATTCGGACACGGCTTCACCCAATTCAAGAACGCATGACATTCTTTCGGCGACTTCTGATTTGGTAACCAAGGTATACAGTTCTGGCTCACATCAAGCAGTTTTGCCTTCACCAGTTTCACACATTCCGGTCCGATCTCCGTGAAGTAGTTTCCGGCGACGGAGAAGTTCCCGGCGTTCACTAATCCGGTAAGCCGGCAAACAGACTCCGGCACACGGCCGTAGAACTTGTTATGAGCCAAGTTCAAGTACCGAATGCTCCGCAAGCAAGCGAACGATTCCGGAATCGGACCGGTGAGCGAGTTCTTGCTAACATCGAACACGACGGCTTTTTTCAGGTAACCGATTTCGTAAGGAAGACAACCGGAAAACTGATTTCCGAGGAAGAGAACTTCAGTGAGTGAATTCGCTGCGTTTCCGATGCTTCTAGGTATGGGACCAGTGAATTTATTGTTAGCGAATGTCATAAATCTAGCAGGTGTGGATCCAAAATTAGAAGGTAAATTGTTCTCGAAATTGTTGTTGTTGATGAAGATGACATCCAAATCGAGCTGGAAAAGTTTTGGAGGAAGTGAGCCTTTGTAATTGTTGAACCTGAGATCGAGGAAGACGAGAAGTTTGGAATCGAGAATCTCGCTGGGGAATTCGCCGGAGATCTTGTTATTACTGAGATCGAGCTCGTAGAAGTAAGGGTATTTAGTGATTTCGGAAGGTACAGAGCCTGAGAAATTGTTGGAATTCACATGGAAGAATGTCAATTCTGGAATCCCTAGAATCTCATCGAGCCCTAATTTTGAATTATCTTTGCCGGAAAAAGCAGCTCCGTTGAAATCTAAGCCTGCAACTGCTTTCTCCGACGAGTTCGGATAAGTATCGCATCTCACGCCTTTGTAATTACAAGGATTGCTTCCTTTCCAGTTTTTTGTGAAGCCGTCGGAGTCGTCGATGGTGGTGGCGAATTTCAAGAGCACTCTGCGAGCTCTGTCCAGCCGGGAATTCGCCGGCGGCGGCGGTGGCGGCGGCGGAGGGCAGTAAGTGGGGGTGTCGGCGGGAGGAGGGTAATCGGAGTAAGGAGAAGGGGAAGGGGCGGAATTACCGTTTTGCCCTCCGCCTCCGATGATGATTTCTAGCGTTTCGCGTTGTGGGGTTTGCGAAACGACGAGGTGAGAATGGAGAAGAAGGAAGAAGAAGAATGAAACGACATGGGAAGAGATGTCGTCGGTGATGGCCATGTTGTGGTGTCGTATTGAGCAGAATGGGAATGGGTTTGGTGTGATATATGAAGGGAAGGGACGAGGAAGTCAAAGAAAGGCTCACGAGTGAAGAATAATGCCATCAATTACAGGAGTGATCATATTTTAATGAAGAAACTTTTTTTTTTTAATTTTATTATTGCATTAGGTAGTAATCTTTAGGGGAGGTTTGAGTTGAAGAAGTATTCATTCTTATTTAAATCCTAAATCAACCTAATAAAATATAGGTTCAAACTTCAAATACATAAAAACTTTTAGTTGTTTGTGTTTTTTTTTTGAATTTATTAAGAGTTTATTTTTTAATACTTTGATTATTGTTATATTTTTTTGGGTAAATTACACTTTGGTACCCTGTGGTTTGACCCTATTTCACTTTGGTACCCTGTGGTTTGAAACTTGACACTTTGGTACCCTGTGGTATTCTCCATTAACACTTTGGTACCCTTTGGAGTTATTTTGTAATTTTAACCATAACAAATTTTGCAAAAATTACATATTGACCCCAAAAAATTTTCAAAAAATTACAAATAGGTCCCTGGATACATATTATATAGGGACTAAAATGAAAAATTTAAAATTTTTTTGGGGTCAATATGTAATTTTTGTAAAATTTATTATGGTTAAAATTACAAAATAGCTCCAAAGGGTACCAAAGTGTTAATGGAGAATACCACAGGGTACCAAAGTGTCAAGTTTCAAACCACAGGGTACCAAAGTGAAATAGGGTCAAACCACAGGGTACCAAAGTGTAATTTATCCTATTTTTTTATGAGTAAACTAACTTCTCGGTTCCTGAATTTTGGACGCGGTGATAGATAGGTCCCTGAATTTTACACATTGTACTAATCGGTCTCCGAAATTTGCAAACGCCTAATTAATTGGTCCCTCCATCATATTGGCGTTACGAAAATGCTGACATGGCCATAACGGACGCTGATGTGTCCCGTTATGCGCTGACGTGTCCCATTATGTCCACGTCAGCACCCGTTATATTCTAAAAAAAAAGTTGTCACGTCATAAAATAGCGACACATAAGCATTTCCTCATTGCACTTATAGGTCCCTGACCCATTTTTATTCTATTATTCTCAATTCCCCCTCTTTTTCATCATCTTCATTCATTTTAGTCCCAAATCCTCAAAATAAAATTGTAAAGTGTCCCAAAACTCTTTCAAACATTCCAATTTAGTCCTTAAAAATATTTTAAACCCTAAACCCTAAAAAAAAGTTTGAGTTAAACAATTAGGTCTTTGACCCATTTTTATTCCATTATTCTCAATTTCCCCTCTTTTTCATCATCTTCATTCATTTTTGTCCCAAATCCTCAAAATAAAATTGTAAAGTGTCCCAAAAACTCTTTCAAACATTCCAATTTAGTCCTTAAAAATATTAAAAACCTTAAACCCTAAACCCCTAAAACTTAAAATTTTTTTTAATCTTAATCTTCATCTTCCCAATTTAACATAAATCCCTAAACTCCTAAATTTTTTTTAATCATCTTTTTCATCTTCATCAATTCATTTAATCTTCACCCCTAAACCCTAAAAAAAACTTCAAAAAACCCTAAACTCAAAAAACCTAAACCCCAAACCCCTAAAATCCCAAACCCTAAACCCTAAAACCTAATCCCTAAACCCCTAATTTTTTTTAAATCTTCATCATTCATCATCTTCGTCTTCGATTTCATCATCATCATCATCATTCATCATCTTCAATCTTCATCTTCCTCTTTTCTTCATCATCATCATACCCATTCTTCATCTCCGATTTCCTCCCCAAAAACTTAAAAACAAAATAAAATCTAGAAATAGAGAGACCCAGATAGCGCGTTTCTTTCGTGAGATTTTCAGCCACATCTTCAGCCAAATTCGATCGCGAGATCGCGAGATTCTATCAAAACTACAATATTCACTGTTTAGAGAAGATGAAATCGAACAAAAATTGAAATGGTTTTCTTCGGTTTGCTCAGAATCCCCAAAAAAACCTCCTTGAAATGGTTTTATCCCATAAAAACACCAAACCCATTATTCTCTCTCTCGACTTCAATTGGCTTAAAATGATTTTCTTTGGTTTGCTCAAAATCCCCACACCCTCCTTACATCTCTTCTTGCAGATTCGATGAAATCCCCAAACCCTCCTTACGTCTCATGCACAAAATCAGAAATTGATTTGGAAGACGTTGAGGATGATGAAATTGATTCGATGAAGATGATGAAATTGATTTGGAAGATGTTAAGGGTTGGAGACGTTGAGGGATTTAGGGTCGGAGAAGTGTGAAATTTGGAGAGTGACAGTGAAGATGAAGATCAATTGTTGGAGATGATGAATTTTTTTGAAAAAAAAATATGGGAAAATGAACTTGAAGATTAAAAAAAATTAAGTTTTGGGATGTTTAGGGTTTAGGATTTTAGGATTTAGTATTTAGGGTTTTAAATATTTTTAAGGACTAAATTGGAATGTTTGAAAGAGTTTTGGGACACTTTACAATTTTATTTTGAGGATTTGGGACTAAAATGAATGAAGATGATGAAAAAGAGGGGGAATTGAGAATAATGGAATAAAAATGGGTCAAGGACCTAATTGTTGAACTCAGACTTTTTTTAAGGGTTTAGGGTTAGGGGTTTTAGGGTTTTGGGTTTGGGGTTTGGGTTTGGGGTTTTAGGGTTTAGGGTTTTAAATATTTTTAAGGACTAAATTGGAATGTTTGAAAGAGTTTTGGGACACTTTACAATTTTATTTTGAGAATTTGGGACTAAAATGAATGAAGGTGATAAAAAAGAGGAGGAATTGAGAATGATGGAATGAAAATGAGTCAGGGACCTATAAGTGCAATGAGGAAATGCTGATGTGTCGCTATTTTATGACGTGACAGTTTTTTTTTTAATATAACGGGTGCTGACGTGGACATAATGGGACACGTCAGCGCATAACGGGACACATCAGCGTCTATTATGGCCACACCAGCATTTTTGTAATGCCAATATGACGGAGGGACCAATTAGTTAGGCATTTGCAAATTTCGGGGACCGACTAGTACAATGTGTAAAATTCAGGGACCTATATGTCATCGCGTCCAAAATTCGGGACCGGGAAGTTAGTTTACTCATTTTTTTATTGATCCAAACTTGAGAAATTAATTAATTATCATCATTATTATTATTATAGTTAATAATAGTTAACAATAATAATAATAATAATTTTCAATGGAAATTCAATTATTATTTATATTGGCAAGAGTACTAATTTCGTCTCCAAATTTTATACCAATTGTCAATTTTGTCCCTTTTTTTGCGGTCAATTTCGTTTTCAATGTTTTACATTTTGGTTAATATTTTTCTTTGACTAACGTTTTTCAATAAATTAACGACAGACTGCATCCTGTTTTTTGTGACGAAAATAGCGATTTTGCCATTTTCATTTCAATGAATTTTTCCTTCAGTTTTTCAAGTTTAACATTTTTTTTGTCAAAACCTCAAATTGGTCCTAAATATATGGTAAGATCTTCAATTGATCCTAAATGTTTCATTATTTCAAATTGTTCTGACATGTTTTCATAATTTCTTAAATTGATCTTGAACCTACTTTTAGGACTCAATTTGACTTTATTTGTTAATGATCTCAACTAGATAAAACAAAATAGAACTCTTAAAAACTTAACACATAGTTCCCAATCCATCACATTTTAATTTGAAACGACAGAAATCTGACCAACTTACAAGTGACCCACTTTGGAAACCTCATTTGACCTTGTTTGTTGTTAAAAAGAACTGGTAACTCTGGATTCGTCGTATTCAAACTTTAAACGAGAGTGATATTACCATATTCAGTATTTTTTGATCAATTTGAAAAATTATGAAAATATATAAGATTAATCTGAAATAAATAGAATATTTAGGACCAATTTTAATTTATCCTATACATTTGAGACGAATTTGAGGTTTTGACCACATTTTTTTTACACATTAATTAAATTTAAGAGAAATCTTGCACATTTTGCTCTAAAATATATTTTGTCACTATATAAGGCTAAACAATGGCCAATGGGTAGTACAGTAGTACTATTCTCGGTTTATATCACGGAATAACATTACAGGTCAAAAACCTATCTATGTGTTTCTTTTTTATATATATAAAAAGAAAAAAAAAAGAAATTGACAATCACTACTGTCATATTAAAAATTTCATATCAAAATTGTAAAATCTACTTAAATAATTCTAAATTAACAGTGCTGTGATATGCTATGTTTAACATACTTCATTCTAAATTAATTAAGTTTCTCAAGTACTGTGAACAAGTACCAATATACAATTAAATATGTTATTCTTGAAAATGATCTCATGCAATACTCAACATTTTTTAAAAAGCCAAATCGGCCTATGAAATTGCCTAGTTTATTACTTTATTGTGAGGGATGATGTTGGGCTTTCATTTTCAGAGACGGATATTTATCTTTAATTTCCAATTTGTTTTCTTGTCTCTAAGTTGTGTCCTTTTAAATATTTAAAATGTCATTTTGATATGCCAATGGGTCATATATATCCTAATTAACTTTAATTTAAGGAAGGCAATACATGTTCGTCTTTCTTTTTAATATTTTTATTTTGCATACTTATCTATTTATCTTATTAAATATTGTATTATATTTATATATAATATAATAATATCTCCATTTGCCTATAAAGAAATAAATGTTAAAATAAAATGATTAAAAACTAAATATAAAATAAACAAAAAATAAAAAAAAAAGATTATTTGAAATTAAAATATTATAAACAAAGCATTAAGTTAAATATAGAAAATAATATATATATATATAATACTAGATACTTTAATATATGTTTCTTTTAGACATATTTAAAGTACTCACTTTAAGTATTAGTATACTATTTAAGAAATAATAAATATTTTCTTCGCATAAATTCAGATGAAGTACTCTAAATACCCCTAATTAAGAAAGGACATGGTAAACGTTATTCGACATTCACCTAAGCATGGATTAATTCAAAAGACTAAAAGGATATTTCCAGGATTATTAAAACTGGACCGGATCAGCCGGTCCAACTGGTTGAATCGGGAACCGGCTATTAGGCAGGTCTGAGTCGTCTTAATAACAGGCCAAACAGAGAACCGGACTGAACTGGAGGCAAACCGGTTTGAACCGGTCCTCATTTATTTTTTTATTTTCTTTTTTGATTTTTTGATCTTTTTTTTATAATTATGGGTCAAATCTTAAAGAATGTTGATTATGAACCAAAATTTGATAGAGAAAGTGATCATAAAATGTCACTTGATGATATTATATTGATGAACATTATGAAAATTGATTATCTCTATATTAATTCATGTTAATTTATGAAAATTGTATTAATATATTAATTTTGTAACCTAATTATGAATATTTGAACTAAAATTTTATCATGTATAGGTTTTTTTATTATTTTTAATTTATTTATTTGTCAACGGTCCGACCCCGGTTGGACCACGGTTGAACCATTAAACCTTGAACCCCTTCTTCGGCCGATTCAATGGCCGGTCCGATTTTAATAACCTTGGATATTTCTATCAAAGATATACCTTCTACATTCAATTAAAAATACTAGAAGCTTTCTGAATATTGATAATTATCTATTAGTTAGAGTACATATATAGAGAGAGAAATGTCACTTTCACGTCCACAAATATGAATACTAGCAGATTATGCACAAATAGATCAGATAATGTAATAGACTATTTTACAAAATTAAGTTTGTATTTATTATGATTATTTTATGGTGTTTGAATTCCGACTAATGTTATCAGGATTGAACCGTTCAATGACTCGGACAAGTGTTCGGTTCATGGTTTAATCGGTTTAACCGGTTAAACCATCGGTCGAACGATATGATGTAATAAATAATAAATATTAATTACTTATAAAATATAAACATTATATACACAATTAAAATTAACAATTCAACGTTATTTTTTTTGTTAAGCTGAAATAGAATACGTTACAAAAATAATACAAAGACATAAAATAAACACAACACATATATAGCTAGATAGATTTTTAAATGTAACAAATTTTATGCAAATCAAACAAATTTTTTTATAAAATAAAATAAATTAAATGAGCTTTAGATCTAATTCCATTGAATTTTATTTAAAAGTTAAAATGTGAAATTATAAATATATATATATATATATATTTGGTGCGCGGTTGGACCGTTGGTTCAACGGTTTTGGCCGGTTAAATCTGGTCCAATTCGGTCTAACTACTAATCTGATTTTTAGGTTAAACCAACTCCTTCTAGTGGTTGGTTGACGGTTAAACCGGTCCGACCGTCTGGTTTTAACAACACTGATTCCGACCTTCTAGTGGTTAGTAGGTCTCTCCAATGAAGGTTGTTAAGATGATTCTTTGTAATAGAAATATCTACTGAATTTTCTTTAGTAATGTATCTTGTATGGTTAGTTTTGTAGTGGTCTAGAGGATATTGATCATATGTTGTGTTTAATAGCTTCCTCTGGTAATAGTTCGTGTAGGGAGGATGCAGACCTCTCTTTCGTGGGATCCCAACATCCTACATCTCTTGTATAATAGTCTTATGCTTTTTTTGCCTTGCTGTCGGGGCCACTGTTTTTAAGATTTCTAATAATATTACCAAATATATATATATATATATATATATATACTAACTCTCAGTAGCTCTGTATTTATCAAACTAGTTGCATTAAATGTTGCAACACAAATGCACAAATTGTAAAACTAAAAAATATATTTTGTTGGTAACAAATTAATTGGATGCTTCAATCGTTATTTTGGAAGGAACATTAAATTTCCATGATGATGGTGATTATCGTAATTAGTTTGGATAAAGCTAACAAGTTCTCTAAAGGTACTTGTTAAGGAACATTAATAATATTTAAAAAATGAAAATATTCTTCAGATTTATAAACAACTAATAACTCTTTGTCCCTTCCATTTTTTAAGACTGTTATACCCTTATTTATATCTTATTAATTATTTCAATTAAAAGTCATTCCTTAAACTTTAATAATTTGACGTTTAAATATCATAATGTCTGATAGAAGACAATGAGTTTAATTGTATGACACTTCATGTTTGATCTTTACCTCTATCTATATTAGAAAGAAAAAAATAGTGAAGTGCTTTAGAAATATTGAAATGGCATGGTGAAAGGAAAGAATGGGAGAATGGTGACTCTCGAAAAAGAAAAGTTGAAGGGATAATTATATATCTTTTTAATTGAAACAATTAATTAAATATAGATAAGTGTATATTAGTCTTAAAAAATGAGAATGACAAAAAGTTATTAATTGTTTAGAAACCTGAAAAATATTTTCATTTTTCAAATGTAATTTACATTTTCAAAGTGTAATTAATGTTTCTTGTTAGCTTTACCCTAAGAGCACTTGTTAGTTTTACCCTAAGGACACTTGTTAGTTTTTTTTTTTTTTTGAACAAAAGGACACTTGTTAGTTTCATTCTATTAGATAATTAGGTATGCTTGTTTTGACAAAAGCTATTTATTTTGTTGAAACTTGAAAGTGTTCTTTAGATATGAGATACAATTTCTTCACTCTATATATTCTATATATCTCATTCACAAGTGACAAAGCCCATTCAACCTATTTATTGAATTTCTTGAATTAGGTTATGGATGTATAGTAAATTAGTAATTAATAATTACCCAAAAGAACCTTATGGTTAGACAACCTTATAATTTATAAATATTAACAATGTATTAAGCGGAAAAAAGTTTCATATATATAAATTTTTTTAATGTGCACAAAACGCAAAACACAAATCTGTATCTGTTAACCTATAGGGAGTAACTATATATATATATATATATATAAAATAGTTACAAAATATTTTAAACTTTTAGAGTTCAGCTGGGTGAGGAGTTGGGGATTCCAATTGACATGCTGTATATTATGACCAATTGGGGGATGATAGGAGGAAGAGGAAGGGTCATGGCTGGAGGAAGGGGCAGAGGCATTGTATTTCATGGAGGAAGGAGGATGACTATATACTGCCACTGCGGCCTCGAAGTTCAACATACAATGTGCGTTGAAGGACCAAACGATGGTTACTACTTCTACGTATTCGGAGAATACCTAATAATATTATTAATTAGTGTGTGTTGTCATTTTATATTTTTACAAGGAGACTTTTTTTAAAAAGAAATATATGCACAAAACTATAAAAATACGAGTAAGAATCTTAAGTAATCTTAAATACTAAACAAGTTTAAATTAATAAAATATATTTATAATTCTTGTTCTCATTGGGTTTTAATCCTCACGACGGCGCTTGGCTCTGCTAGGGTTTTGCCAAGACTTCGTGTAGCGCTTCCCTCTGCCTCTCTGTCGAGATTCCGTCGTCGTTCAGTGCAGACAGTTTCGCCGCCGCAGTGTTGAGGTTGGTGTGTCCTAGGCACTTCAATCTATCACATTGCAAAGGTTTGTTTTGGAGCCCATGGTGCATGGAATTGGTTCCCCTTCTCATGGGGTTGAAGCCGAATCCCAAAATCATGATGGTTCTACCAAAACGCTGTCTTCTAACCTTGCCGAGAAGATTCTGATATATGATGAGAAGGACATTGAGAGTGGTATTGAAGGCTGTAAGGTTAGTCTTATTGGTTCAATTTTAACTGAAAAACAGATTAATCTAAATGCTTTAGAAATGGCTATGCGTAGCATCTAGAATAATCCAAAGGGCTTTCATGTGGAAGAAATTGAACCTAGAATATTTCAATTCTTTTTTACGGATGAAGTTGAGATGAATTACATATTGAATAATGGTCCTTGGCTGTTCCGAAATAGCTGGTTGATACTGCACAGATGGTGTAGGAATTGGAAGGAGAAAGGTTTGGATTTTGTGAATGTTCGATTATGGATTCAGTTTTGGGGTACGCCAACTCATTGCAGAACAGAGGAATTAGCTAGGAAATTAGGTGCAACAATGGGTGAGGTACTGGATGTAGGAATTTTTGATTTACCTGGCTCTTCTATTCCTGTTTTGAAAGCTAAGATAGTTTTCAATATAAAAAATAGTGTTAAAAGAGGTATCACTATCGGTAACCGTAATGATGGAGCTTTTTGGATTGATTTCCGTTATGAAAGATTACCTCAGTGTTGTTATGCGTGCGGAATGGTGGGGCATGAGGAGGATAGATGTATGACTTTTGCCTCTGATGTAGATGCCGAGAAGATAAGTTGGGTCCATGGATCCGAGCTATGGCACAGGGGAGAATAGTGAAAAATACCAAAGGAGATATATCGACAGAGCCAGAGACTTTTGCTGATGACAGGTTGAGTGTTGTGAAGGTTGTGAATGATGAATCAGTCTTAAAAAAGTTAGTTGAATTGACTGTGGTGACTGAAGGTACATCTGTAGAAAAGACTAATGAGGGGGGGGGTGGCAGAACAGACTATTCAGGGTGAAAATGTTCTTTCAGAAGATACAATCCGAACGGCAATGAATATTGATGAAGAAGTTGAAGCAGTTAAGGAGAATGAAGTCATTTACAAGCTCCCTGAAGATCAATTGATTTTCCTCCCAGCTCCAACTTCTGAATCTAATAAAGGGAAGAAGTGGAAAAGGCTTGCCAGGGAGTCAGAGACTCAGAAAGCTAAAAGCAATTTTGGGTTGAAGCGAGATAGGTGTGCCTTGGGTGACATAACTAATGAGGAAGTTACTATTCAGGATTCTGGTAAAAGAAGCAGAGTTGAGCAAATTGATATTGGCGGTGTTGGATTATCCCAACACTGCTAACCATTATGAAAATCTTTGCTTGGAACGTCCGTGGGTTGGGGAACCCAAGGGCTAAACGTTCCCTCCGCCTTTTTGTGAGGCAACATTCCCCAGATGTCATTTTCCTTTGTGAGACGAAGCTGACTGGAATTGAGGCAGAACGGGTATGACAATATCTAAACTTGCCATATTCTTTTTGTGTTCCTTGTGATAGAAGAAGAGGAGGCCTTTTGATGTTGTGGGCAGCAGAGGTAGATATGCAACTATCTTCCTATTCACGGTTCCATATCGATATGAAAGTCAAAGAGGGTGCTAGTCATGATTGGTTCTTGACTGGTTTCTATGGGGAATCAAGAGTAGCGGCAAGAAAGGAGGGTTGGGGAGTCCTTAGAAGTTTAAACCAAAACAGAAATGACGGTTGGTTGGTTATTGGAGATTTTAATGAGATTCTGCTTGATAACGAACAAAGTAGTAGAAATCAACGCCCCCCCAATCAAATTCAAAGATTTTGTGAGGCTGTGGAGAACTGTAACATTCATGATTTGGGTTATGTTGGGAGTAAATTTATCTGTTGCAATTGTAGGGAGGATGAGTCTTTTGTCCAATGTCATTTGGATAGGGCTTTTGCCAATGATATTTGGCAGGGTTTCTGTCCTGATTATAAAGTATCCCATCTTCGTTTGGATCATCAGATCATTGTCCTCTGTTGGTTAATTCTCATCATTCCAACTACTTTTCCAATGATGGCCAAAGAAGGAAGCCTTTTAGATTTGAGCATATGTGGCTTAACCATCCAAATTTCTGAGAGTTCTTCGATCAAAGATGGGGTGACTCAGAGCTTAACTTTGTAGATAAACTGAGGCATGTGAGTGCAGCATTGGCTGATTGGAACTTCAGAACTTTTGGACATGTAGGCAGGAAGATAAAAGAAATCCAGTTAGCCATCACGAGAGCGTGGGATAGTCAAATTACAGCACCAAATATGAGACATATTAAGGAGTTAGAATCCCAGCTTGATGCCATCCTTGATAGTGAAGAAGTTATGTGGAGGCAAAGATCCAGAATCCAGTGGCTTTCGGAAGGAGATAGAAACTCAAAATTTTTCCATGCCGCCGCCTCTCAAAGAAAGAGGAAGAATAGGATTAAATCCTTGATTGATGAGAACGGTAATTGCTTTGACTCCTTTACTAGCATTTCAAGTCATGTGGTGGAATACTTTGACAATCTTTTTACGGCGGGACCAAGGGTTGACATTGACCCTATTATTCAAAAAATACATCCTCGTGTTTCCCAGACCATGAATGAGCAACTTGTGGTACTTTTTACTACAGAAGAGGTAAAGAATGCAATTAATCAATTGGGAGACAGTTGGTGAAGAGTTTTGTGATTTAGTGCTGAACTATCTTAATAATGGTGTTCTTCCTGAAGAAATAAATCAGACTAGAATTGAGTTGATTCCGAAGGTTAATGTGTTGGAGATTGTGCCCTAGGGCCAATCATTTTATTTGAT
>QANZ01043441.1:0-49652 GCA_003254925.1 Chamaecrista fasciculata
CAAAAAAAAAAAACTATTAATTTACTGTGTACCTACTGTACTAGTACGACCGTCGTTTGTATAACGTAGCAGTAGATTAGATATCTCACAATGTGAGCTTTAGCATTGTTGCGGCACAAAATAAAAACCTAATTCACCAAATTCAGACAAAAAGATTCCAAGGTAAGGAAACCTCAATTCTCTCGCAATTCAATCCTGCGAATGTGTTGTTCCCTTCTGTTTACTGCAAGACCCTTTTCTGATTCCGCCATGGTCGACTCAATGCGCTTCTCTATTTCCTTCTAGTCACCGAAGCTTCCATTTCACAGGTCATACTCCCATTTCAAGTCCTTCCCTTAATTTTGTTTTCTGTTTTAATTTTCGTTGTCAATTAAAAGGTTTGTCTCTCATATCCTGTTGTTCTCTGTGGCTTTCAAGTTTCTCTCATTACGTTTCTTCATCCTCTTTAGCCCCTTTGGTTCCCCTTTTCCCTGGGTCGTTAGCTGCATTCATTTCATTTTTGTCTGCTATATATGCTTTAGAACCAGGGGGTTTACATTTTCTGCTAGTACTAGGAAGTAAAAACGAATACCACGTTCGAAAGCAATGCAATTTTATGCGTATGTGTCATCTATTACTGGAAAGGCAAATTCTTTTTTAAATGACCCTTGGTTAGAATGGGAAAAGATTGTGGGGGTTGCTAAGTTGATTACCATGACCATTTAAAAAGATGTTTTCCTCGAAGGGTATGCATATGAGCCTTTGTTTGGTTCTAATAATTCCTTTCACCAATATGACCTAAAGATGGTTGGTAACTCAGTTAGAAGTTATGAATTGTACACAAATATCATTTTCTCTACTAATTATATGATGGTTCAAATCCTGCGTGATAACCTTTCCTTGAATTACTTTTTCTCTATTTCAGTATTTTGTGTATGTATTGTTCATCGATATCGTTGTCACAAGGTAATTTCATGATAATTCAAATCGTGCAAGATAGTCTTTCCTTGAATTTTTGTTACTTCCATATACTTTTTTCTTCTAACTAAAAGTTAGTTATTTGTTTTTTTTTTTTCTTTTTGAAGCACTCTGTATGGGCATTAACTACCGGTCTTTTTTCCTTGAATTTCCTTTTCTGCGCAATAATATTTTGCAACAGGATATCAATAACATGAAGGACTCATGGTTTTTCGATAAGAATTTTAGTGGTCTACCGGATGAAATCTTCAATGATGTGATCAGTTTTTTTGATTTCCCGCTGGAAGATGTGGAACCTAAAGATGTGGAACCTAGTGCTGTGGAAGAAGATTGGGATGCGCAGTTCAAACACATTGAAGAGACATCTTTTGGTGTTTTCTCAGTACCCTCTTCTGGGCTTTGTGATAAAACTGAAAAAGGCAATCCTAAACTTGGGAGGATCACAGCTTCTGTGAGTTCTCTTCCCTCCCCTCAATGTTATTTTCTAGCATACTGTCCCTTGCCTAGTAGTTTACATGCAGATAACTTGAATGTAGTGCGCCTATTTTTGGTGACTTAATGATAGATAGGCTTGTCTTATTTGAAACTGAAACTAGATGAGCGTACCAATTTTGAAGGACCCAATCTGATAATCTTGGTCCTATGCTCATCTTTAGTTACTGGCAGTGCGGTTGCATTCTATAGGATCTACATTTGCTGAGTTAGTTGAATATTTCAGACTAATTCATAGGAAAACTTGATATAGTCATGTAGAGTTTTAGACAACTTTGAGTTGGGAGTTCTTGTAGTTGAGTATCTATGTTGATGGATAAGATATTTGAATGGAATACTAGAAATGGACTAGAATGATTTAGGGTGGGAGCTTGCTGCAAGGGGTGATGAGTAAAGATTAGCAAAAGAAATATTGGTAACTCTAGGAAAATTATGATGAGTGAAAAAGGTCAGGGTGTTAATGGTACAACATACCATACTCTATCTATTAAGTTTCTCTAGCCGGCAGTTAAGGATAGCTGTGTCGTCCAAATCCTTCTTGCACAAGAGAATAGATTTGTAGAATGACTTTGTTCTAGTTTTGGAGTAAAACGAGGGAGAGATTCAATTGATGGAGATTAAGGGCCTATGAATGAGCCAACCTACAAAGCTTATGCTCAGGTAGTGCACGTTGATCGCAATGATTCCAAACCCTAAGATCCATGAAATCACTATGATCTGCAACCAACATTTGTAGACATTTCAATACGTATATACCAATCAACAGAAATGGGTTGAGTGAAACAGTTAATCTCTCACAAAGTGATGAAGTTATGTTCAACACCCATTAGGAGAGGCAATTATATATGACATTTAACAGTGTCTTGAACAAAATTGTCTAAAAAATACTTTAAAGAAAAACAAAATAACTATGTATTTTTATAAATCTACAACCTTTTTTTTTACGCTCTCAATCTCTAGTTCAAGACTTGGTAACAATTTTATTTTTTTGAACTCAATCAATCTCCACATAGAGCACCTATAGGGAGGACTAAAAAGCCTTAATTTTTACTAAGTCTTGAATTGGAGATTGAGTGCAAAAGAAAAAAGGCTGTAGATTTATAAAAATACATGTTTATTTTGTTTTCCTTTAAGTATTTTTTAGACAATTTTGTTCGAGACACTGTTAAATAGCATATATGATCGCATCTCTTAATGGGTATTGAACTAACTTCATCACTTTGTGAGAGATTAACTGTTTCCACTCAACCCATTTTTGTTGATTGGTATATATGTATTGAAATGTCTGCAAATGTCGGTGATCATGGTGATTTCATGGATCTTAGGGTTTGGGATCAACGTGTACTACCTGAGCACAGGCTTTGTAGGTTGGCTAATTCATAACAGTCTCCCAAAAAAGAACTTGTTTGATGGAGCTGTTTTCTTTAATAGTTTAAAATAAAATTATATTTTATAAAATTGGAACATTTTCAACTCTGTTTTTCAGTTTTTTGGGAAAAAAGGTGGAGAACAATTTATTTCATTGACAGTAGTATTGTAATATTTGGCTTAAATATTGTCCAGCGAAAATTTAAGTTTAAACAAGCTAAACTTTTTTCCTTTTTGTTTAGGTCCTTGTGTAGAAAGTTCTCATTTGATTCAGCCCTCAAGAACAAGTTTTCATGCAATTAAGTCCCTAATCCATCCTAAAACAACGAATTAAGTTATTTCCTTGAGGAATACCTTCAAATTCTCAAACAAATTTTCTTTTTCTATATTTAAAATTATTTTATTAAACAGATTTTTTTATTTTTTGTTTTTGACAACCTGTTTTTAAAAATAAGTTTAGGATCTATTTTAAAAATTTATTTTTACAAATGCAAACAGGCCCTAAGTTTTCGTGCATTTACTTATTAGGCAGGATTATCAGGCCGATGTTTTTGTATGTGAGCTGCTTCCTACAGCCTTTTAACGTGTATCTAATGTGAAGTGTATGAGAAGTAGTGAAAGGCAGCTTTGCAGCAAACACTGAATTTCCTTTTAAGTGTGCCCTTGGTCTGATGTCTTTTCTCTTCTTGGCAGCAATGAGACATCAGAACAAATTATAATATAATAGGACAACTCATGTTAAAAATTGTTTACTTTCACCTCTGACCGGCTCAGAATGTCATGGAGACACTGCGACCACCCTGCCTGCAGTGCTCATCCTTCATTCGTCTCATGTTGCAATTGTTCAGGGGTTGAACAAGAAAATGGAGGTAGGAAAATAGTGGTAATTTCTGTCCTCTAACGTCCAGGTTGCCTAAGCCATTTCTCTTTGCATACATTATTTGTTGGTGTTAGGAGGGTTTTCTTAGAAGTATAAGAAAAATAATGGAAAGAAGTAGGTTGAAAATTAGATTTATTTGAGGGAAGAGAACAGAGTCTCTTATCTGTCATCTTTTTAATTATTAGTTATAGTTACTCAGTAGTTGTTTTGGTTGACTTTTTTTATGTTCAATTAAAAATTTAATGACGTAAATTTCTCAAATAATTAATTTTTAGTTATTTTCATTTAAAAACTAAGTTGACAGTTGACACCCTGCAAAGTTTTTAAGTCTCAAGGCCTTGGGCTTATTCGTCATCATTTGAGGGGTTAAATTTATTGCCCTCAGGTAGATAGTTCAGATAACAATGATTGGAGGACACATGAAAGTGTTAATTTATTGAGTGCTGATCTATGAGGAATAGAATATATACATATTAAAATTATGAAATGTTTCATTGTTTCCATGTTTCTAGATTTAGATGAATTTATTTGACTCTTGTGGCTGGGTTTCACAATAATGAATAATATGCCCCCCTTGCCCAAATCCCTTCCTGTCTCTGCATGGATCAATATTCAGGAAACTACTAGCGTTTTGTAAGGAGGCTGATACAAGAAGGCTCTGAAGCTGATTCAAGATCTTGGGTTCTCCTTGGTGGAAAATGTATCACGACAAGGACACAAGGAATAAGTAAAATCATATAGTTTGTCTCAACACACATGCTTAAGAGGCAAGACTTGCTTTGCAGATTCACAAACTAAAACTGCAATTATATGCAAGTAGTTTGTGTAACTATGACACTTTTAGTCCTTCATATGAAGATTTGAATTTACCACATCTGATTTAAGAACTGTAACATGCCTCATGTGATGAGCTCTGTGGATATACATATAAATGTGACAAGAATTGGCTAGGTTCCTCTTTGTCTTATCACTAATTTGTCCCCTTTTTTTTTTTTTTAAATATGCAGTCAATCTGTTGTTTTCTGATTAAAAAAAGCTTGTTTCTGTTGCATCTGATCCTCTTTCTTTTGTGTTTGTGGATAATGTTTTATTGCAGTGTGATGAGATTTCCCCGTTAAAACGACTGCCAGAGACTGTTGGGGGTAGGTATATCAAAAGCAGTCCTAACCCAAATGTCTCTACCAATGGCAAAGATTTGCACCAATTCCGTACCCGCAGTCCAGTCTCTGTTTTCGACAGCAGTAGTTCCTCATCAGGTGAGAATGCCATTGATCAACCTGTGATACCTAAGCGTGCTCGCAGCAAACGGCGAAAGCGTGTCTCAATTTTCAGCCCGTTCTCAATTCCTTTCATGCTTTCTTCACTGGCTTTACAAAGATCTCAAAGGGCAGCAGCCTCCGATTCAGATTTTGAAGCAGACCTTACTAGGAAATCATCAAATGGGGTCAAAAGGAAGCAGAGGAAGAAGGATCTCTCTGTGGCCTTGGGTGAAACCGAGATCAAGAGATCCTTACTGCAGGAGGAGTCAGTTGTCCCCAGAAAATGCATGCATTGTCATGTGACAAAGACCCCTCAATGGAGGGAGGGACCTATGGGCCCAAAAACTCTTTGTAATGCATGTGGGGTTCGATATAGGTCTGGCCGGCTCTTCCCTGAATATCGACCTGCAGCCAGTCCCACATTTATGGCATCATTGCACTCTAATTGTCACAAGAAGGTGGTAGAGATGAGAAAAAGAACCATGCGGGAGGCTGATAAGGATTCTTCTATGTTTCCCTGCTTTTCTGGAAACTCACTCTCATAATATTATAGTAGAGACCATTTTCAGTAGTGTTGTAACAGGATCCTCCTTGTTTATTGTTCTTTTATATATTTTTAATCTAATGTTATATTTTTGTTGAGTTAGCGTCATTTTTTTAATACAAGTTGATTGAATAATTTTGTGATACACATGCCATTGCTGATGAAGAAATTTGCAAGTAGTGGATGTGAAGGACCAAGCTCTGGCTAGGTCTGCACATCCAAAGGGAGGAAGCACGTGCATAGCTATTTGTTGTGTTAGACTTTATAGGCCTCAGTGCTACTTCAACTTGCTTTTCAATGTGTAATTTTATCTTTGTCAGCAGAATGTGTCAGTGGCGATATAATTTTTGGGGAAAGGTGAATTATTCCATCACCAATTGAATATGGTTGCTGCTAGATCCTATGCTCATTTGTCTTTCTCTGTTTTGATGTTTTTCATTTCTCCTTCAATCGGATCTATACATAGCTAATGTTTTTTTTTTCCTTTACTGAATTGTAACTTCTTGTCCACTTTTATATCAATGTTTTTTTTTTGAACTAGATATCAATGTTCATCTAATTATACATTCAACAATTCACACTAAACTTAGTCATGGAATAGTTGGCGATGTCTGATTCTTTAAAAAAAAAAAAAACAGAATTAAATAAGAACTTTTAGTTAGCCATGGAAAGTTGGAAACCAACGAGTGGTTACTGAGGGCCCAAAGGGCCCAAAAATGAAACACAGACCGTGATTCTCTCATTTATAGTGTGATAATGTCATGACAAGTGTTTATGATGGAAAGGAGCTCATACTCATATTAAAGTCAATGGGATTTAAAGACTGTCTTAAATAAAAGAGGAAATGAATGGAGTAGACTCGAAGGGATCATATGTATGTTCAATGATGAGGGGCAAAGCCAAGTATACAAAAAACATCCAATAAAAACAAAAGAAATAATATAGGTTAGGTCAAATGCTCAGATTGGCCCTAAATATATACCTTCAAGTTCATTTTGGTCCTAAATGTTTCAAAAGTTTCATTTGTCTTAAATATTATCATTTAGTTTTATTTTGATCACAAACTACTAAATGTCATATCTCTCTCGTTTCAAAGTGATAAGTATATAGAATGAATATTTTCTTTATTTAGTTGAAATTGTTAGCAAAACGAGGTCAAGTCTAGAAAATAGGTTGCTTGTTTCACAGTTAAATAAACGAAGTTGGTTATATCTCTCTTATTTCAAGTTTGGATGCGACGAGTTCAAAGTTATGGATTTAATTTATCTTAATGAACCCCTTTTTCTATATAGTTGAAACAATCAATATATGAAAGTGACTTTGAGAACAAAAAGTAAAAAATATGAAAAATTGATCACAAATCCATTTTTAAGTTTGATTTGACCTCGTTTGCTAACTGTCCTAATTAGGAAAAATGATGACTTATTAAGTGTAACCCATAAGTCCGAATTCGTCAAATTCAGATTTAAAACAAGAAAAATATAATCAATTTCGTATGTTTGACTATGTAATGAATGACTTCTATATTTTCAGGACCTGTTCTATTTAACCTTGTTTAGTAATGGTCTCAATTAGATATAGAAAGTACTCGTCAAAGCAACATATGGTTCTAGATATATTACATTCTAATTTGAAATGACAGAGTTTATATATATATATATATATATGATCACATTTAATAATTTGAGATTAAAATAAACTAAATAGCAACATTTTTACTGATATAAAACTTTTAAAATATTTAGGATCAAAATGAATTTAAAGACATATATTTAAGACTAATTATTCAAACATTCAACCTATAAACTATTGAATAATGATTAAAAAAAGACGAAAAAAATCAAAATTATGCATATATAAAAGAGTCCAAACAAAGTTGTAGTGCGGATTGCCACTAATTCAGATTTCAAATTTTTAATATCACTGGGTCACGTTCTATTATTGTTGTTAATAATATTGGCAGTGAGTAGTGAGAGACAGGCTGTGGTCACGTGCAAGCATATTGAAAGTGAATGTTTGAAATAATAAAAAGGAAATGAAGATGATGAAGGTATATATCTGTATATATGTAAATGTAATATGTATTAATATATGTATAGTATGTATTGTGTGGCAGCTTTCGTTGGTGGGTGCATGCATGGGTGTTTTTAATGCAATAATGGTCCTAACTTCTCATGTGGTGCTTCCTTTTGCCTCCTCACTCTCTTCAATTCCTTCGCTTTTAATTAATTTAATGGCACCCCACACTCTCTCAATTAACGTAACCCTACTTATTCCTACTTAATTCCTATACTTCCTGCCACTCCTATTCCCTAAACCCTATACATATATCACTCTATAATATATCTATCTTAAGCTATATCTGATAATACAGTGATGCATGGTGTGTATTTAAATTGAGAATATAAGAAAGTACATAGCTTCCATTCGTGGATTTTTTCGTTTCTCTTAATTATCTTGATATTTTCTTAGCTTTCTAGAGTCCATCCAGTACACACACCACCACCAACATTCTCATGATCACTCCCTTTATTAACACACCCTACTCTACTCTTTTGCTGTACCTACATATAATTATGCATCTATATATCATTTCCTATCTCCTACTCCTATTCCTATTCCTATTCCTATTCCTATACTTGTGTATATATATTCAACTCATTAATTCATCTATTCCTTCCCTCCTGTCAGACTTTTCGGTGTTAATATTCAATGGCATATCCCCTTTTTATTACCTTTTTAATTAAGTTTTGAACCCAATATAATGAAAGAAATTAAATAATTATTACTCCCTATCTCTCATGGAATGTCACAATATTTTACTGACCTAGACTTGAAATATCGCTTACTGTTCAACTGCAAAATCATCCTTTAAATTTGGTACACACACATGGATTTTTCTTTTTTGGTATAAATAATAATACTTATTGTTTTGAACATAAAAATTGGGGATGATCAAAATAACTACTTGTAAAACACTATTTTATCCATAGGATTTAGATTTTGATACGGGTTTTATTTTATCATATACTAAGTTGAGGTTTGGGTGTATTATTGGTGATACACTCACTACACCCAACTTGGATTTAGACCTGCATAGCATATATTAGATTTTAATTTCTTATTATATATATATATATATTCTTTTTACATATATAAAGAAGACCAATGACTACAAATTAATTATTTGAAGAAAAGTTTTAAGAAACATGCATACATACATACCTTGTTACTTATAAGCGAAATGAATTGAATTATTATGATTTAGTTTGAAAAGACCTTTGTGTAGACATGTTTTGGATAATGAAAAAGAGAGTGGGGAAGGTGACCACTGACCACATATAGTTTAATTAGCTGGGCTGGGCAGGCCCAGATAAGGGTATAATTTGTAAGAAAGTGTGGGGCATATGCATGCCTATCAGATAAAACATACACTATTTAAAGCAACATATTTATTAACATTTTTATAAATTAAATAGTAAATTAAATAGTATATCGTTTTAATTTTTTAAGAGTTAAATTATGTAGTTCAATTTTTAAGAGACCGAATTATTAACTGAGTAATTTTTAATGTTTAAATAATTAGTTTATTTAAAAATACACTGTGGTCAGTGACAGATAACACAACGACAGAGATTCCTGAGAAAAATGAGGATTGAGATTTGGGAATAGAGAAACAGTAACAGTTATACTTACAGAGACACTAGTGAGTAGTATCTCTTGTCCCTATCTATCTCAATGCCTAATTCTGCTTTTCAGTTTCACTATTTCGTCTTTGTCTCTGAAATCTCAATGCCAATTTTGCCTCTCTCTCGCTTGGGCCCCTCACTACTGTTGCTTTAATTTTGAGGTTTACGTTACGTTACGTCCGATCCCTTGAGACTTTGAGAGTTGATGAGTTAAGTATAATGAGATATATATATATATATACATATGAGTGATTGATAGATAGATATATAATGAGACATGTCATATGTGATATGTATATACTTCACGTTTTGCCAATGCCAACCACCAACACCTATTTACAACTGGAACCAACCATATTTATAACTACACACAATAATTCCACACCAACACAATCCTTGTCTCGTCCTCTCATTCCTCTTTAATTTTACCCCTTAATTTTCAAATCAATCCCAACACCTTAATTATCAAATTAACCAACCATCTTTATTAATTCCTAAGTAACTATATGACTAATTTCATCATTTTTATTAATTTGTGTGGCAGTTAAGAGGAGCTAATTAATAAATATATGACTAGAAAGTCAACTAATTAAAGATGTCATCTTGTTTAATTTGATTCGTAATGTTTTTTCTCAAGCACGCAATGGTTATAGAACATAAATTTCCTATAGTAGTACACTATAAATGTATAATGCTGAAAGAAAAATGAACAATTAAAAAGAGAAAGTGTCACAAAAATGGTTTCATTGACATTTTTTCTAAAAAGCTATTCTTTTCCTCTTAGAATTACACTTGTAATGCATTACAAGAAATTCAAATTCAATGATTATATCTCTTATCAAAGATAGTTAAGGATGACTCATCAGTTGATATATATATATATATAGTTAATTGAGTCGTGAGCAAATAATATAGGATCAACAATGTATTTTGGCCAAATTATTATACTAGATTAAGCATCAAAAGTATCTCATGAATCATGATCATTGTTACCATTCCATATGAAGGATACTAGCAGATAATTAAGGAGTGATTAGTTGATGAGTAATAGTGAAATATATATAGTTAATTGGTGCAATGGTAGTTAATTAGTGGAGCGGAGGGTGATGATGGGTGTGACAATTGTGAGGTGTCCATGGACAACAATGGCAGCCACCATACACATAACTTATTTTGTGAATTTGTGGGGACTCATTTTCTGCTTTCGCTACAACTGGGCTCCATTCCATATATTTCACTCTTAATTCACTCCTGCATGCCCATTACACTTCCATCACAATAATAGAAACAAAGACACCAGAATTAAAGTGAAAGGACCACACCCAAATTGAATTTAATTATTGAAGGTAAATAATAATAATAATAATAATGGGCTCTCTTCTATTTATTGCAAGCTCACACCACCAATTTTCCCAGGACCTACGCATTCACCTTGCACCTCCCTACCTCACTAATTAAACTCTAACACACTAGCTACTACGTAATTAACTAGTGGTAATACTGTTCCCACCCTTAATTCACATCTAATTAGCTTTCTTAATCTCCATCCTCGCTTTTCATTTCAACTCTCTATTTGCCTCAACCTTTGGGGACAAACGATAGGGACGCACCCCAATGCTTCTTTGTTTTTTTTTCTTTAAATTATCTAATTTATAACTTCCTAGCTCTCTAAATATATATATATATATAATATTTCTCTAATTAAATACATATTTTAATTCTTTTAATTTTGATTACCATTTTTTTAAAATAAATAAATTCAGAGCTATAATTTTTTGACATATATAATAGTTTGATTTCTTTCAATTAATTTAATTATATTTGAATTTTCTTTTGTAATAATTAAATTAGAAAATTGAATGAGGATTATATATATGCCCTACAATACAAACATTGATTTTAGAAGTCCATGTGTCTGTGATTTTATCTTGGTTCCTTAATTGTCTTGACGTTGTGTGTCGGTATCAATGTTGATTCTTAACCAACCAATCCTATTCTTTTCCAAACCACATCTTTTTGGCTCCATTTTATCTACTATTTGCATCTCATTGATGTTGTTGTTTTGTTTATATTTATATTTATATTTTATATGCATACACATATTAATAATTCCTACGAATGATTTTTATATACACCCTGATCAGATTGATTGACGTTACATGTTTGGTACCGACGTTGTCGCTTCACCAAAACGACATCTAACTCTTCTTCCCCTTTAGTTTTGCCTCGCTGTCACAACTCACTACATTAATGTTATGATTATTATTATTTATTTTTTACTTTTAAACTAATATATATAATCATCTTCTTCTTTTACTGTTTTTTTTTTTTAAAAACGAATAGAACTGAAATTTGACGTTAGATTCATAGTTTAGTGTTAATCAAGATGGTGACGGTATATGAAGTTATAGTTACAAGGTTAAAAATCTGAGGGTAATTTTGCATTTAATTTTCGAAATCACCTTTCATCAATTTTTTTTAATGTGTTTGCAGATAATAGTGTATCGTACTTGCTGGTCTTTTCTCTTGCTTATTGCGTTTGTCCTCTTGCTTCCATATAGGGACCAAAAACACTGCTTTCAACTGAAGTTTCAGTCATAGCCAGAACATAAATTATAATATATATGTATATATAATATGATTTTTGTTCTGGTCTAACAATTAATAAGTTCCTTTCGCCTATAATTCACACAATTGGACTCAAAGTGTAGTGTAAGATGCAAAATATTATTTTTCTCTTGTATTCGGGTCATTGATAAATATTTGTCTTCAATGATTACTTTCCAGAATATACATATATATTTTGTCTAACTTTAGTGAATATATGTAATGTAATTGAAAAGTATTTAATTTCGTTTATAAAGTATGACACAATTTTCCTGTAGTCTATATAAATGAACATTATGTTTGAAAAATTAAAAGACATGGTTGCGTGCCGTCCAACCTTAAATTCTCTATAAGAACTCTAAATATCTATAATTAACTGTTTTTAAAGAAAAATAATTTAGGACCAACATGGAATAAAATTAAGCATGAAAGTGACGAATAAAATTAAATAGGATGGTTTAAAGAAGTATATATATTTTTTCAAAATTTTAAAAGTTGAAGAAAAAAAGTTTGCAAATGAATAATGATTATAACTTAAAATAGTAATAATAATAATGATGATAAGGTTTTCCTTAAAACACAACAAAGAATAATTAGGTTGAAGTCAAATAATGATTGTGGGAAAACAAGGAAAAATGTTGAGGTCACATAACATAAATAATTATTATAAAAGCGAATTGTCCGTTTATATATGTGTGTATATATATATATATATATAGACATAGGTTTTTGATGAAAAATGAAGCAATTTGCATATAATCAATAATTAAGTAGAGGGAAGGGTATAATTAGGTGTGTGAGTAAGGGTGTGAAAGAAAAAGAAGAAGACAATATATATATATATATATGCTGATGAAATAATAGATGTAGTGTGAAATTATATATATAAATATATATATATATATATATTAAAAGTGAAATTAAAATAGTGATATGGGATAAGGGTGCCGTCTATGTTTTTAGAAGTTAGCAAAATCAACATTGACAGAAAAGCCAAGTTTGGGCTGTGGATATCCTCTTCTTGTTCCTTGCTATGAATGTCGTTTACTATATACTTGAAATGCTTCTCACACAAATATTATACTATGTATCTACATACATACATACATACATACATACATACATACATACATACATGCATACATGCATATATATATATATACATATATACATATACACAAACCACATCATCACCTACCCTCATGTTTATTAATAAATAAATATGTCTGCAGCATCATGTAATTTCAATTTCAACTGTATTTATAATTAATACAGTTGAAATTGAAATTACATGATGTTCACCAATCACCCCTTACTATAATATATATTAATTCGTGCAGTATAAGCCACAAACAAATTAATTCAACTGTATATTACTTCATGTTGTGTCAAATATTTATCCCTACTCATGCATGTTCCAATTAATTACGTCCTCAAATAATTTGTTAAAAAATATGGTTGGAACTATGATGTGTGTGGTGTGTGTGTGTGTATGGCATGAGATTCCAGATTCCACAGATTTTAATTTGTGTTGTTACTTTTGTTGTTAGTTTTTATCAGTTATGTATACTTTTTGTGTTTGTACATTTTCTGGTTATTAACATATAAAGTGTGATGTGTCACGTGTGTGTGAGTGAGTGAGCCCATATCTCTCTCTCTCTCTCTAGGCTCTTCCTTTCTTTACCTTCTTCCGACCAACAAATAGTGGGCCCTCACTTCACTTCTTCACTCTAGCTATCACACATTTACAAATTACACCCAATCTCCTATCTCCTATATATAAATATATTTTTTTATTTTTATAAAAAAATATTAAAAATTAATATAAAATTTGAGGAGATAAAGAGTATTTTCACTTTAATTTTGTAAATATCATTGTACAAAACTCAATAATCTCACGATTAATGCTCAAATAATGTCTGTAGAATAATCCTAAGGTATATAAGTATATAACTCACAACTCATCAAAATCACCAATTGTCAAGAATATAATTTACCCTAATTCTCAAATATTAGGTGTGTTAATACTTAATACCTATTAGATGCCATGTGTGCAGGTGCAGCATGGGTTTTGTTTTATACCTATATACATATATAGAATCATAGATAGATAGATAGATATAGATAGATATAGATGTGCTTAATTCACTTCATTTCTGTGTCTGCTTGACGAGCAGTGCTATAATTACCGGTGACAGTTAAACTGGGTTCTACGCCTGTGGTTTGGTGGGGCCAGAATTCCCAAGTTGGATGATGAAAACTCACGATATTTTCTGACTATTATATTTATACCGTCACATAATAATGTTAATTTACTATCTTTGTCACGAGCCATAAAATAAAATCCTAATAATAAATTAGCCCAAGGCCAAGAGTAAATAAACTAAACAGTGTATTTGTTGTTGTTTTTTGTTTAAGTTCCGGAGTGTCTGTGTGTGTTTGTGTGTTGTACATGATTTTGAGATCTGAAAGAAACCAAAACACAAAGAAAACAAAACAAAACCAGGCGAGATATTCATATTGTTGATGATGATGATGGTGGTGGAGGTTCGTTCTTGTTGCTTATGAGATTCTTTGGGATTTCGCTGCATAAATTGTCTGTGTCTGTGTGCGTCTTTATGAGAAAACTCAGAATCTGCAGCATAAAGCCTTTTTTCATCAAACAAGAAGAGAGAGAGAGACACAGTCTCTGAAGAAATTGGCTTTTATATATATATACAAATATACAACAATATCATCATCATCATCAAACCTGTCTTGTTCCTTCAAACTCTCTCTCGCTCCTCTCTGAATCACCCTTCTTTTTGGTCTCTCTATACTTTCTAATTATAGCTCTCTTCATCATTCCCTTTCACTCTCTCCTCCTCTTGTTTCTTTTTTTCTCTCTTTCAAGCCTGGCTGGCCCTGTGTTGTATGTAATTACTCATAAGTCATAACATTTCTGGTGACTGAAAAGAAACTAAGAAAGAAAGAGAAAAAAGAGAGAGAGATAGGTAGCTGGGTTTATTAATTATCAGATTCTGATTGCTCAACAGAAACAGAGAGGAAAGCAAAAAAAAAAAAAACTTACTTCCTTCCTCCACTGTTTGATCACCACGAAACCATACTCTCGTTTTTTCAAGCAACCCAACAATGAAAGAAGCTGAAAAGAGTTTGGATCCACAGTTATGGCACGCTTGCGCCGGCGGGATGGTTCAGATGCCTCCGGTGAACTCTAAAGTTTTCTACTTTCCTCAAGGCCACGCCGAGCACGCTCACGCCGCCGCCGTGGATTTAGCCTCCGCCTTGTCGAGGATTCCGCCGCTCATCCTCTGCCGCGTCGCCGCCGTCAAGTTCCTCGCCGACCCAGAAACCGACGAAGTCTTCGCGAAGATCAAGTTGCTTCCTTTGAGAAACTCCGACCTAGATTACGACGACGGAATCGACGACGGCGCCGGCAATTCCACCCCTGAGAATCCCGAGAAGCCGGCTTCTTTTGCGAAGACGTTAACCCAATCCGACGCCAACAATGGCGGAGGCTTCTCTGTTCCGAGATACTGCGCCGAGACCATATTCCCGCGTCTCGATTACTCGGCGGAGCCGCCGGTGCAGACGGTGATAGCGAAGGATGTTCACGGCGAGATTTGGAAATTCCGGCATATTTACAGAGGCACGCCACGTCGGCACTTGCTGACCACAGGGTGGAGCACTTTCGTGAACCAGAAGAAACTCGTCGCTGGGGACTCTGTTGTGTTTCTCAGAGCCCAAAACGGAGATCTCTGCGTCGGGATTCGCCGCGCGAAACGCGGGATCGGCGCCGGATCGGAGGCGTTATCCGGGTGGAGCTCCGGCGCCGGAGCTTATGGGGCTTTTAGTATGTTCTTGAGGGAAGAGAACAACAAAGTGATGAGAAATAATAATAGTAATAATAACAATTCGAGTATTGGGAGAAACAGAGTGAGGCCTGAATCTGTGATGGAAGCTGTGAGGTTAGCTTCTAATGGTGAGGGGTTTGAGGTTGTTTATTACCCACGTGCGAGCACGCCGGAATTTTGTGTGAAAGCTGCGAGTGTGAGAGCAGCCATGAGAATTCAATGGTGTTGTGGGATGAGGTTTAAGATGGCTTTTGAAACAGAGGATTCTTCTAGAATAAGCTGGTTTATGGGCACCGTGGCTTCTGTTCAAGTCGTTGATCCTATTCGCTGGCCTAATTCCCCATGGCGACTTCTTCAGGTCATTTTTATTTCTAGATCTTGCACAAAGTTCCTAACTTTTTTTTGTTATTATTATTTATTGCTCTTGATTGAGATTAGGCATTTTGATTGATGTTGCTAGTGTGTGATGGTTTGTTTGCTTAATTAGGTTACATGGGATGAGCCAGATTTGTTACAGAATGTGAAGAGGGTAAGCCCATGGTTAGTTGAATTGGTATCTAACAGACCGGTGATTCATCTGGCACCGTTCTCTCCACCCCGGAAGAAGCTCCGGCTGCCACATCAACACCCGGAGTTCCCGGTGGCCGTGGACGGTGGTGGTCACTTCGCCACGATACCAAGCTTTCCGGCACTCGGGCCAAGCAGCCCCTTGTGTTGTGTAACCGAGAATGCTCCTGCAGGCATACAGGGAGCCAGGCATGCTGCTCAATTTGGAATATCTCTATCAGATCTCCACCTTAACAACAAACTGCAATTGGGGCTGCTCTCCAATAACATGATCCACCCTCACCATCATCATCATCATCCTGGGATTTCTGACATCATGATGATGAAGCATGACATTAAGAAAAATGAGAGCTTGTCATGCTTGCTCACCATGGGAAACTCCAACAAAAACAAGAGCTTGGAGAATAAAACTGATGATGACGATCATGTGAAGACTACAACACATCAGTTTCTTCTCTTTGGTCAACCTATACTTACTGAGGAGCAACAACAGATAATCTCTGGAAGCTGCACAAGTGGTGATGACATTATTGATAATAATAAGGATAAGAAGGCACCCAATAATAATAAGTGCTTCTTTGGGGATTCACTATCTTCTACAGCTGAATTCTCATGGCAACTTGGGTTGGATACTGGTCATTGCAAGGTTTTCATGGAGTCAGAAGATGTGGGTCGCACTCTAGACTTGTCACGCCTTGGTTCTTATGAAGAACTCTATAGGAGGCTGGCTAATATGTTTGGACTTGAAACATCTGATATGTTGACTCATGTCATGTACCGTGATGCCTCTGGTGCTCTTAAACAAACTGGAGAAGAACCCTTCAGGTTATATATATATATATTTAGCTTGTGTTAATTAGTATATTATATTTCAGAATTCAGATGCATACATACATACATACTTCTTTCTGAGTTTCTGTAAACTCACATCGTTGTTGTTAATCTGTGATTATTTATGTTGCAGTGAGTTTATGAAAACAGCAAAAAGATTGACAATTGTGACTGATTCAGCAGCTGGCAGCAGAGATGCTAGAAGGTGAAGCAGAAAATGAGCTCACTCTTGCTATATATATATATACCACTATTATCTGCTTGACAAATAGGCTTACATTACATGTCATTTCATAATTGACTTGGTTTATTTTAAACATCTTGTAATGTATGTTAAAATGTGTGGTTTGATTTGTAGAGCGTGGATGAGGGGATCTCGAAATGGAGATCATGGATTGGAGGCATCAAACAAGACAGGTTTTCTGAGCATATTTGCCTAAACACAATGTGGTAGTGGCATGCATGCATGGATCAGAGATTTATCATCATGTTTTGAGATCTGTCTAACTTGTATGCTTGAATCACAATGTTTGCTTGTATTCTTAGTATGAACAGAAACTCAGTATCATCCATCTTAGGCATCTTTCTTTTTCTTTTTTTTTTCAAGTGTTTATGTATCCCAACAAATAATGATGCCTGTATTGTGGTAATATTGTTCTATTAACCATGACTTCCTATAATATCACGTATATCCCCTCTTTACTTATAGTTGGTATGATTATGAACTTGATCTCTAACATGGAGATGAGAGTGACATTAATGTTAATGTCATTTTTGGGTCATTACTGTACTGTTGGATTTATGATCAACGCGGATTCTATTTGATCATCCTTTTGCACATTTAATACTGCTATTTAATTTCCAATGTCTATACAATTCTGAATAAAAGTCAAAGAGTGCCTTGGTTTGGCTAATTATTTCTGATAAGAAAGCTTGTAGATGTAGATGTAGAGTCTTTCCCTCAACGTGCTTGAAATGCAATTTTGAAAATAATAGAAACAAAATCCGTAAAAGGGGTGAGAGAATTGTTTAATCAAGATAGATAAAACATCATTGTCAAGGTTTCTCATGAGGTGATAAGGCTTGAAATAGCTGTAGTAAGTGGTATGCTGTTAATTGGAAGGATTCAAAACTTGGACTTTCCATAATCAAAATAGGACTTGGAAGTTGTTCTCACAATTTGGAGCATGTAAATGAGAATTGGTTGAAATGGGGTATCTATTAATTGATTAAACAAAGAGAATAATGAATTGGATGAGTGATTTGAGAAAGAAAAGGAAGAATTTGTCTGTATTTAAAGTAGGGTAGAGTGTAGAATAGAGTAGGGTTGTGAGAAAAGGAAGTGAGAGAGAGAGAGAGAGTGAAAGAGTGGCATTTGCCATTTGAAATCTCTATTCATGGAAAAAGAAACATAGCAATCAAACACCATTATATTTATAGGCATCTATGATCTATTATATATCTACCTAACACAACATATATATATATAGCAACATTGAACTCTTTGACTTGTGCCTCCAAAGTTTTCCAATCAAACTCATCAAAGTCAGTCGATGCATTGCTACTTTGGGGTCTAATTCAAAACTTGTTCAACAGCTAATTCATATCATATAAGATATAACAACGCATTATTTAATGCGCGAAAACAAGTCAGTGCCAGTACTCCCAAGTCCCATCCCTATCACTCACTCACTCACTCCATTATTCATTATTATAATCTCCCAAATTTGCAAAAGTAAAAGCTTCACAATCTCACTCAAACTAGCTACTCTTTCAACAATATACATACATATATAGTACTAACGTTAATGCTGCCAGCCAATTAGGTTTAGTTAATCATATTAATTAATTAATTAAATAAGGGAATTAATTAAACAGAGTGAGTGAGTGAGTACATACAGATGGATGAGGCATATTAGGTTGTGACTTGTGATTTGACTGATTTGTTTCAGCATTCAGAGGTTGGGATCTGAGAACCCAGAAAACATGAAGTGTTAATTTAATAATTTATTAATTACATATATATTATGTGTAACAGTTTGACGGGGAAGCTGGGTTTTGGTCTCCAAATAGCTACTTGGGTTTGTGAATGGCATTGTAAAAGAGACAATAATGAGGACAGACAGCTTCATTACCACCATTACAATCCCAACAAAACCACCTTAATATCAGTGTTCTTTGTTCACTTCTAAGAACTACCCACACGTGGGAGTGGGACCAAACCATTTTCAAACATCAACAACGTTTTCCTTCTTACTAAACTACACATGTGATCAGTGAATTAAGGATACATATAAATAGATAATTAGTTAGTTAATTGCACTTATATTCATTTTTACCCCTACCTCTATATCTAGTTATATACTAATGGAATGCTGAATTTGATGACACATTAGGTGGGGGTTTTTTCTTTCAAAATGTTTGAAAGACTCACAAGAATATAAGCAACAAGAAACGGTAGTCAACAACTTTTTCAACTTTACATAAATAGATTAGGTCAATTAAATAAACATACGTGTGTGACTGTTTCTAAAGGAAAATAAATATACTTGTACATTATATATTGTGTCAACATAGTACATACTACTTATTAGTGAAGTGCATTAAAAAAGAGTACCGAAAGATTTATTTTTTAAAAAATGATGAATTCACGTGCAGAGTTGCTATAGTGTCGCCGGTTTGAAGGGCGTGCATTTTAGCCATATTTAATATGTATAAAAAAATAGATTTTGATAATGGGGTTTTGGGGATTGAAATTGCATTTGGATTTGGATTTGGATTTGATTAGTGTGTGTTGTGGTGTTTGCTTAGCTGATGCTTACGCCTTAATTCAGTACTCAAAATTCAGGTGAAAGTACATGAGATTGAGATTGACTTGTTATATATATATGCCCAATAATTCATCCCCATTTGTCAATTTTACGTCATGCAACTTAATTGTTCTATGGAATCGTTGTCAAGGGATCCCAAGACTTAAGACAAGTGAAAATCGAGAGAAAATATTATGAGTGGTTTCAGTTGCATTTGCAGCATTATAACTATGATTTATGAGTAATTGATGAGATAATAGGAACGAAGGATATCTATATCTATATCTATACTATATTATATGGCTCCACCCCTTTATGGTTGGTCAAAAATAGTGAATTAAAAAATTAAAAAAGAAAAAATAAATCACCACTCTCTCTTCCCACTCACTCTCCCATATGAGATAATTTCAAATTGGTCCTAAATATTTTATTTATCTTAGATGAGTCTTACATATTTGTATAATTTCTCAAATTGGTGCCAAACTTACTCTTTTATCAATATAAAAATTTAATATAATCTTAAACTTTAAATCAATTCAAATATAACGGGCACGCCAAGCCCCTAGTATCATATATGTACAAGACAAGGATAAAAAGGTAGGTAATGGATATTAATTATTAGAGAATTAATTAATTGGGAGTCAAATGGTCAAATGAAAATGAAGGAAAATTATTGAAGAGAAACAAGAACAAGAAAACAGGTTCCAATGAATGAGTTGAAAGCTGAGAGTTTTGAAAGAACGAATTCCTTTTGGTTTTCATTTCCAAAGCCCTTTTCTTCGGACTTTGCCTTCTCTTTCTTTGCATTGGGATGCCCACACAATGGCATCTTCTTGCTCATTTCGTCCATTCCATCCTATCACTTTTTTTAATATATATGTATATATATATATATATATCACTTAAGTTAATTACGTATTGGCAAGAGACTACATATGATGAAGTCTTTCAAATTTCAATATTAGATATGGTATGACAACTAGCTTGCATAGTGAGTATAAAATTGAACCTTATTTCTTTTAGTAATTGCTCAACCCATTATTTTAAAGAATAGATCTACTGCAATGGGTTTGCCTGTAATCTTCCTATAATGTGAAAAAAAAAAACATAAAACGTAGTGTTTAAATAAAACAGAAACACCGCGTTCAATGAAGTTTCTTGTTTCACACTGCAGTAGGACTGTAGGCAAACTCACTGCATTGAATCCCTTTTCATCATTTTAATAATCTTATTCTCAAACGTTAAAAGTACGTCTGCTCTATTTTAACGAAGGCTTTATTATCATTCGTGTTTGGCGAGAGTCTAATTACTATACAATTTTTCATGTTTAGCGAGAGTCTAATTACTATACAATTTTTCTTATGAAATTTGGTACTCAAAGTTTGATCTCTTTAACTATTTGAGAAGCCTTGGTCCTCCTCTTAATAATCTTCTTTTTTGGACTTTTGTGGTGAAGTCTTAATTTTTTTATTTTTTATTTTTTTGTGTTTTCAACACCAAAATGGAACCTTTTTGTGTTTATCATATAAAGGATTAACTTTTTTTTGTTAAACTTCATTTGACCATATTGTTCCATTTTTTCACTTTTAATCAAAACATCAAATTAAATACTCTCCTCCGATCCATTAACAAGTCACACAATAATTGTTAATCGTTGTCGAGCTAGCATCTTATATGGTGAGTCTTCATGATAATAATAAGAGTAAAAGTTTTGGATTTTGGTTTTTGGTTGACATTTTAATGGAAGTTGCTTTCTTATAGAGTTATAGACTGATATAGCTAGAGAGTTAAATTAGACAATAGTAAATAGTTTGAAGTTTGAAGAAAAAGTGAGTTAAGCAGAAACGACAGAGATATGGTGAGATTGGCCTGCAGGCCCCACCATTAACGCGTGCGGTGGACCCCACATCCTTTTACCATTTTTTCTTAATTAAAAGAAATATATATGATTTATAGTTTTATAGTTTTATGCTATCGTATGAGGTCATGAGGATATATTTTTGGCGTACAGACTACAGAATATAATACAGATAATTTGATGCTTACAAGATTTTAAATCCATTTCCAAGTTCACATGTCGTATTGATTTTTATTATTTGACGTGTAATTTTGATTTTTTTTATTTTTAGAATAAATTGCAATATAATCTAGTTAATAAGTTTTTCCCCCCTTAATCTCCTGTCTCAAAAAGGAATTATTGTTTATATCTTTTCTTAGAAGTTAAGATTAAAACCATATGCCACGTTTTTCAAAGTGTAATTTGACTTCATCTATTGACAAAATAACAAATATTTTTTTTGGTATAAAAAATAACAAATAATTTTAAATTTGTTACATGGAGACTTGATAGGATAGAGATATGATCATTTTCACTTGTTTAACCATGAAATAAACAGCTCATTTTTAAGGTTCAATTTGACCTTGTTCACTGAATGCGTCACTGAATGCTCTAATTAAATAGAAAAATAACTCGCCAAAACAACCTATAATTCTGAATTAATCACTTTCGAACTTGAAACAAAAAAAACATAATCACATTCTATCGTTTGGAACTAAACGTGAACATTCATGAAAATATAGAAGACTACTTTGAAAAAAGAAAAAGATATAAGACCAAAGTGAAATATAACCCATAGGTAAAGGGCCAAGATGAAGTTTTAACCAACATTTTGTGTCGCCATTATTAGATGGAATAAAGGCATCATGGTTTAGCACGTTGTCTTTAATGTCATAATTATATTGAATAATAAATGTTTTGTGGATCAATGAATGTGTGATATATAAAGAAATGAGAGCCACATTATGGATTCATATAATTATGAAAGAGTATCATGAAATGTAGACACAATAATCCCTGCCGGAACTCTGCCATGCAGCTCCACCTAAGACATCAAATCAAGCAGTGATAAAAAAGATGTGGTGATTACTGATAGTTTAAAATGTTTAATTAGCAAGTCCAAAGGATTATGGTGAGGATTAGCATCTTTTTAAACATTTTAATTACATATCAAGAAGGGGATTAAGTGATGATTAGCAGTTAATAAAGCGCACAACAAAGTGCAGACAAAGATTTATTAACGGGTGCTCTGCAAATTATGACTCGCATTGATCATAGATGATAATGGGAATTATGGAAGTTGTGTTAGTCAAATGCCTCGTTATTATGAATTGGAAGGATTTGTATTTATGGCGAATCCAAATGGTCAAGGCTACACATAATGCAATTTTGAATTTCAGGAACACTTGATGGGTGATTTGGGTACAGTTTTAAATCTTGGTGAGGATTTCGTGTCAATCACTAAAACTATATATAGACTAAATGAGAATTTAGTCAAGCTTCCATTCTAATTCTGTCATAGGATTTTAATTTGTGTTTTAATACCAAAATATCATTTCAATTCAAAATAACTGTGGAACTTTTTAAGAAAAGGTCTAATATTACCATTAATTTTATTCACAGAAGTGTATGATTATTGATTTATGTATTATAAGACGAACGAGGCAGTGTCATATAGAAGAGGTATTTATTCATTTCAAAAGTTCGGTCCTAAGCTAAGATGCATAATTTATTAATTTTATACACGAAGGTATGACATAAAATTATGAGTATATATATGATTTTTTTAGAGTTATTGCAGTTTTTGAAAAAAAAAAAAGTATATTGTATTTATAAAATTTTTTATTAAAAGACTTTTAATCAAATCATATATTATTTTTTTGTCAAGATATTATAAAATAACAATACTTTTGAAGGGAATTGAAGAGCAACAAATTAGAAAAATGTAAGAGACTTGAGTAGAATTTCAGTTTATAATCATGTTTAGAATCATGTTATTAAGCTTTATGAAAAAAATTTATGAGCTTTTTTAAATACTTTTAAGAAAAATTAGAAATTGACTTACGAAGAAGTATCTGTTTAATTTTTTTTCAGCACATCTGGAAGCAGAAACAATTCAAACACTTTTATTTTCAAGCAGAAATACTTTTTTTAAAGCAGAAAGGTTTAGAAAACCCATCAGGGAGTGTGTGGACTTGTCATATTCTGGTTCTTAACAGATAAGGCTTTTCATAGTAGTTTCAAGTATTTTTAAATTAAAACTGGGCCAACGTATCAAATTTTCTACTTTTATATTCTGACGAAGATATGTATATACTTCCTAATCAATAGCCTAATCAAGGACCTATTTAGTTCTTCGGTACACTTTATTCTACAGAATAATTATATGTGTACAGATATCTAAGCTTCTCCTTTTATAGTAGTTCACGTAAAATTAGTCATCTTTCAAATGACCCTGAATTCTGAAACCAAATGAAACAGATGCATCAATGGCAAAAACCAAGATACCATGTGTAATCAGTAGAGTCCAGAAAGCATTGTCATATCATAACAAGATCCAATGTTCTAAAACAGAATTGGACCATCATGCAGACTGTTTACACAGTAACTAATCCATTTGTGAGTGACATCTAAGTATGTATCTCAGAAATTGACTCCATCTAAAGCTTAATATATACATTTTACCCCAAAAAGAATGTTATTATTACATGGAGGACATTGGAAGCTAAGCCGCCAAGGAAACCAGGAAACTGCAATAATCAACCTCTCACTAGGTACAAGCAAACTTACACCCTCCCATTCAACCTGTGAACACAAAATTCAATTGATGATAAGAAATCAGTTCAAAGTAGAAAATCTCAATTAAACGCAACAATCTCAATAGACATGGAAACCATGAAGTAGATTCCCCTAAAAAAAGAAAATCCACATAAAACTAAGTTCATCATTCATCTAATCACTCAAATCACTTTATGATGGATTAACCTAGTTCCAACTACAATCCTCATGCATGTTGCCTTCCACCACTAAATATATTTAGATATACAGAAGAAAAATAATTTTTGTAAAATTCTTTGTATCTTCTTTAAATTTATTAATTATAATTTTTATTTTTTTTCTATGATTAATTATATGAGAAATTATCTTTATTTTTATCATAATTAATTATACAAAAAAATTATTACGTATTTTATTTTTATTAATAAATCTTATAATAAAAATTTAGAATATTTTATATAAAGTTGTGCCCAAATATAAACTTAGTTGTTACCATCAACCAAGTCAATCTTTTGTGTCGGATGCAGAGGTCACATCATCCTTACATAACCACTTTTTTTCGTGAAAAGGGAACTATATTAATAAAGAAGATAAAAGGTTCAACATACAATCAGTTTTTATCTCTACCTCTCCTGCGAGGAAAATCAATTCCCATGCTATCCTTACATAACCTTGATTGTACTGCATCTGCAATCTTAGATGAGCCCTAATTCTTAAAAGCTAGGTCCTATTAATTAGATTGACTGATAAATTAATTAACCAACCAGAATTAGAAGTCATATCTTCAGATACCAAGCCAAGCAAAAAACACAGAAACTAAACTACTGAATTATTTTTTTTTCCTTTCAACATGAGTAATAATGTGTTGTCAATCGTTGTCATTGCTTTCTTGACAAGAGGGTACAGACAAGAGATCAGCAAGCCTGGCATTTATCAGTGCACATGACATACATGACAAAAGTACAACATGCAGAAACATCACATCTCCATTGAATGCTTCTATATTCTGGACAATGATAATCCAAATGTCACTAGATGGGTCGTAGCATCTACTATTTTAAATTTGCTTGCTTATAAAAAGTATAATAGAGTAAAGCTACATATCAACAAGGACATTCATACATCACAGGCAGGATTTCCTTGCCTACACAAATTGTAATGGTATAAACTGTTTTAGACATACAATTACAATGTTACTCCTTATTAATGATCTAAACTCTCCAAGAGTTCAAAAACTCAACCAGTAACTTCTGTATCAACCAACTTTTAAGAATTACTACACATTGTGTACTTGGGCATCTCAGTAGCATGATAATGGGTCTGAACTGCTAATCACCACTGACAATACATTTATATATATATATATATATTATATATATATATATGCACTCCGTATACAAGCTTTGCAAGCTAAATGTCAAGCAGTTTCACATATCAACTATTTGAAACAACATTTAGAATTGTTCAAAGCAATAAACATGATTAAACCGCACCGACAGAACATTTAAGTAACCGAAGGTAACCAATATCACAGAAACTCTGTCTAATAACTCTGATAGAGACCAAGCATCTCCTATTCCATCATGGCAATATTTAGCCAAACAGATACAACAAATCTGAGGAGCTTGATGAGTATTTTCCAATAAAGGTAGAATCGATGTTGTCAGAACTAGACTAGACCGAACGATTTGACCAATTTAAAGAATGAATTAGTTCAACCATTGGTATTAGAATTTAGATAGAGTTGTTGACTTCTTAAATATTACATCACTCGGTGTAACTATTGGTTCGAAGTTCGATCGATTAAATCAATCACTTCTTTGATTCATAAAACGGTTTGATTTTAACACCAGAATATCTATTGCTCCATATTCTAGGCTTTTCCATTGCTTCAATGTTATAAATTGGCATTTAAAAGTTTGAACAATTAAATAAAAAAAGAATTCGGCAATATGATTGAAAATTTAGAGAATATATATGTAATTGCTTTATTACAATTTCAATATATGAAGATAACAATACCTTCTCTTGTTACTTGCAAAGAGGGATATTGGAATACCAGAACGATCTTGATATTTAGATATTAGTTTTAATATAATTTACATCAACTCCGTTTGTTATAATAATTTAAGTGATGAAATTGTTATATTTAATTTAAAGCTGGTCAGAGAAATCCATATAATAAGGCATGGCCGAAAACAACATTCAACAACAAAGTGACTAATTAATCAGAAAGTTACGTACCACAGAGAGCCTCAAATCTAATCCATCAGCATACAGTTAAGGGCTCATAATCATTCCCCCTCACCTAACGACTATCTCGGAAATTAACAGAGTGACACAGAACAGATTCAGAGACAAGTACTGTATATAAATTAAGTAAAGATTAACAGAACACATATGATAATATTGGGTTAAAAATGAGAAAGAGTAAGTAATTCATACGAGATGAGGAATCAATTGTAGTAGAGCTCGAGGCCCATGCCGTCGTGAATCTCGTAGTCTTTGAGGGTGATGTGATCCTTGTAGATGGTGTACCATTTCTGGATGCGAATCTTGTCCGGTCTCGTACCCGTCTGAGCAGCCACTAGCTTCTTGAGGTCACCGATTGTATCATCGTCATTGCACTTCACCCTCACCTTCTTTCCCAGACGATCGTTAAGCACTACTTCGATCATTTTCCTAACTCAATCAATGCCAATACGATCGCGATGACGGAACTCCAAGACACAAGTGGATTTCAGAGTTTTTCACATTCAATTTCGGTATTATTCTTTATACTATTTATAGCTACTCTCGCGATACTTCGGCATTTGGCGCCATTAGCTTCTCTAGAAAGTTCGCTTCTGTAAGAGAGCATAATTTGGTCTTTTTCCATTTTCCATGCGTCTTCGTCTGGAACCTTCTAGTTCCATTCAAGAACATATGCAGGAATTGAAACTGCCCTTTGTCCTTACTCCTTGCCCCGAAGGGTTATCTTAATCAATGAATATATCAACAATCATTAATTACTTTTTAAACTAAAACGTGAATACTAATACAGTAATACTACAACTAGTTTTTTTTTTATAACTTGAATTTAAGAATAATAAAAAAGAAAAACCCACTTGGCACAGTTTTTTCACCTTTCTCGCAACATCAATATAATTAAACTGAAAACTGTTATAAATTAATTAAAATATCAAAGCAAGTACTATGATTGATACATTAAAATTAACAAATATGTTTTACATAAAAAGATTTAAAATTAGGTTAAATTACACAAAAGTGCCATGTGGTTTGGCCCATTTTTAAATAGGGTCCCTGTGGTTTAAAAAGTGTCAAGCAGGGGGCATGTGGTTTCCTCCGTTAGCAAATAGGGTCCCAGGTGATTTTTTCCATCCAAATTAACAGAGTGAACTTCAAATTTAACTGTTTTGTAAGTTGAGCGTTTTTTTATTAAAATAATCTAAAAAAGGACTATTTTGTAATTTGAACTAAAATGTAATAAAAGTAAAGTCCTTCTTCTTCGCTAGAACACAGTCACGCACACTCCTCCGTCGCCGCCGCCTCCGCCATTACCAGCAATGGCTCTCTCCGACGCCGAAGCCAAGTTGCCCAAGCTTGCCGGAACGCAGCCATGGAACTTGTTATTGGCGAGGACGATGACCGACACCGGCGAGTTCTCGAAATTATTGGGGTGATCGATTAAGACACGAAACGGTCTTGAGACTGAAACTGCTTTTTGAACTGGATCTCAGTAATAATAGGTTCGCCGGAAAGTTCTCAGAGGTTGTCTTGAGGCTTCCCACTCTCTCAAGTTCTTGGATCTGAGATTCAATGAGTTTGAAGGCTCGATTCTTGTTCGATCTCCTCGATAATTTCGAGAACTCGCTGGTGTCGGTCATCGTCCTCACCAACAACAGGTTCCATGGCTGCGTTCTGGCAAGCTTGCGCAACTTGGCTTCGGCATCGGAGAGAGCCATTGCTGGTAATGACGGCGGCGACGGTGGAGGAGTGTGCGTGACTGTGTTCTAACGAAAAAGGACTTTACTTTTATTACATTTTAGTTCAAATTACAAAATAGTTCTTTTCTAGATTATTTTAAATTTTAATAAAAAAACGCTCAAATTACAAAACAGTCCAACTTGAAGTTCACTCTGTTAATTTGAATGGAAAAAACCACCTGGAACCCTATTTGCTAACGGAGGAAACCACAGGCCCCCTAGTTGACATTTTTTTAACTACAGAGACCCTATCTGAAAATGGGCCAAACCACAGGACCTTTTTGTATAATTTACCCTTAAAATTATTTTGGTGTGCAGCTCCAGCTCTACAGTAGTTATGATTAACGGTAGTAATGAGTAAACAGAGGAAAATAAATTAGATTCGATAAATATGGGGGAAACCCCGAAAGTGAGTTACAGGAAGAGGCAAAACTTGAAATAATAAACAAGGTTGACATATCTAAAAGGAGGAACAACAGAAACAGACCATAATGGAAACAAAAATATACTGTACACGAATCAGCTGCATTGGTTGCGAAGCCAGAGTAGGTTCCTCTTCCACAAGTGATATTCAACTTTTCCATAGAAACAAAGGTAGAGAGGTATATTAGTATTACTAGTGCATCACTCTAAAACAGCAACTTCTTGGTCAACCCTCCAGTAATTTGCGTCATTGAATTCCTTCATACCACCAGGTCCACCCTCTTCAGAATTCTCTTTCTCCGTCGCTTTTGGGGCCGTGTTCCTTTTCAAGGGTCCTGCTTCCCCAACAATTCCTTCTTTCAGAGCCTGTTCCATTGCCTTCTCAGTACCTTCTAATTCCACACCTACAAATTCAACATCCTCTTCAAACAAAGAGGGTACTGCTACTACTTTTTGACTCGACTCACCATCCCCCTTGCTACTGCTACTACCTGATGACCCATTTGAAGGTACACTTATAGAATCCCCATTCGAAGATGTAGGGCTGCCTAATTGAGCCTTAGTGGAAGGATTGGTGTCAGACTCATCATCATGATCCATAAACGGATTCATGCTTGAACCAGCAACTTGCATATCTGATGGTTCACCCCATCCCACCCACTCCGGTAGTGGTCTATCCCCAAACAACTCCTCATTCTCAGGAGCCTCAAAACCAAATAATCCCATCCCCTGTGGTACATTTGCCTTCTGACTTTCCAAATTTAAAATGCCACCATTTGCAGAATCCATACCAGATAACCCACCAAAGAAATCTGTGCTTGAGCTAGATGTGCCATTGGCAGTACTTTTGCTATCAGCCAATCCTTCATCCTCTCCGATCACTACTTCATCATCACTACTGTTGTTACCCCCATTAACAGCTCCATTTAAGTTAATCTCATCCATCATATCAGAAGATGATGGGCCCCCAGGTGCATCAATTCTGTCATCTTGGAAGGCAAACCAGTTGGAATTTGTAAACAGACTACTGTACAAAAAAAAAAAAAAAAGAAGANAAAAAAAAAAAAAAGAAGATAATTCGTTATATCCACGTCAAGATAACAAATTCAATAGAAAAATACTAACAGCTTGATGGTAAATATAGATAACCATCCTGCCAAAAGATAAAAATAAATGATAATATGGAGCTTCACCAGTCAAAGGTAAGAAGCCACTGACTTCAATTACATGGCTAAATACCCTTAGACCCAACCACGTGGACTTCACAGAACCATACTATTCAAGCAATAAGTTGGGCATTGGGCTGGAAAATAACAAACAAAGAAGTTGTGCATTGGGCTCATTAAGAAAACAAGTTGGGCAGATTGTTTCTTCAGTCAAACCACAAAGTTCTTTTTTACCCCATTTTCAAAATTGCACTGGATAACGAACAGCATGTATACCATGTGTAAAATTACACGCACACGGGAAAAGCCTGGAAAGTAAGTTGGGCAAGTAGACTAAGGACAGCATACAACCTTGCTTAAAAATAAATATGATATCCTTTCCTGCTGCTGAATTAGAATTTAGAACATAACATGATGACATTCAAAAGAATCATTAATCATAAGACCAAATAAAGAGACTCACCTCCCTTGATCATCACCAAGTCTTAAGGATGAGATTACTACTTCAGCAGAGTCATCGTCAAAGTAAACATCCTGCATTTTAGACAATTATACCACTATTAAATAAATTAAAAAAAGTATTAAGTAAAATATTCTGGTCAATTGATAAAAAGTAGACTCCTTATGTAACTTAATGAATGCCACTCAATCAAATGCGAACAAACAATGCTCAGATACTGATTTACAAATAGCGTTCTTGCAGCACACATCAGTAAAGTGTACTTCACATTGGAATACTAGGGTCATAATGAGCATCTATTATTCATCCAGTTTCTAAATGAGGTTAATACTTTGGATAGATAAATCAGATTTAATTTCCTGGACATCAAGCCAATAATATTTTTACTGAATTTACCAGGAAAAAAATAAAAACTAATACCTCAGCATCACGATCAAGACCTCCATGGTCCTGCAAGCAATAGCATCAAAGCATTAAGACCAGAATTGAGTTTGGCCTAAATGTACCAGTCATGTGTCCAATATAAAAGGTAAAGCTTGAAAGATGAGAATATTCAATCATACACAAACGGACACATGGATTCCAAGCGAACAGGAGGCCAACCACTACATACCTCTTCATTTTCCTCATTTTCATAAATACTATATTTGAAAGGGTGGCTCAAATTATTTGCTAAAGCTGTAACATCATAATCTCTGTCATGAAGATCATCATCATCACTATCTCTGATCCTATCTTGCAATGCAGTTGGACGACTGCACATAACAAGAACAATTAAAAGATAAATCAGAATGAAAAAGATTTACAACATAGTAAAGGGAACATAAAACACCAAAGTGAAGACCACAAGTCCACACCTATGGATCATTATGACAACAACTTAAGAAAAACTAAAAAACCAAACAAATTTTGTGCCAGGCCAAAGATAATATATAATCATCATTACTATATGGTTTCTCTTAACGGAATGGAGTTTGCAATAGTCAAAATAGTGAACTATAATTTAACACCCACTCCTCAATTTCTAATGTCTTTCAAAGAAAATCAGCCCAACTTAAAAACCCTTTGCTAATAAAGGTAACCCTTGCAATCATTTGTCCCATTTAGGGGTATGGACTAGCCAACTGACAATCATCTGATTAGAAGAAAATCAATAAAACAAGAGACATTATGCCAAATGTAAAAAATCTTGATACACTAAGCAACAGTTTTGCAAAGCCTTCAGAAACCAGATTATTGGGATCAGAGCTTACCCACAAGCCCAACGGTGAACATTTTCAATCATGTTACGCTCCTGCAGAACAGTAGCTTGCCATTGATTCCATTCACTATTTTCCTGTCAATGTTCAAAATAAATTACATTCATCCCACATATTGGGTATTGGATTTGCCAATCTTATACAACATTTAGACTACAAAAAAAAGAAAAGAAAAAGAGGGAAATGGGTAAAATGCACATAACTATTCATCCTAGGGCAAGGATATACTAAGAAAATAAGCCAATGATGATAAATTTTACATTGGAGTGACAAAATAGCAAAGAATGCTTATAGTAGAAAGGTCCCCCTGCTCTGGACATATTGCTCATACCATCAATACAAAAAATCATTATTATATATGAACAAGGACCATCAATAAGTAAAAAATCCTTGATGTTGAACACAATGTAAAATTTTTCAGCAAACAAACAATTTAGGAGGTAGGTAATGGATGCATGCATATATTACAGATCCCACAAAATTCTTTCCAAAAGATAATATTCAGACACTATTTATGATCAAAACCATGAAACATATACAAACACAATTTAAGAATTCCAAGGTTTGTGTATGCACAAATAAGTTATGCACTACTAACCTGGATACATGCTTGTATTCGGCTTTGGTTACATGCCAACTGAATAAGTTTGTTAGCAATACGAGTAATATGTCCAATGTTTCCTGCCCGTGGGGCCTGTTTTCCAGCAGCAGGTACAGAGGGCTACATGATGATACCATAGTCCAGTTAAAAGAGATCCTAAGCAGTTATATGAAGATATACTATTGACTATTAAGCATACACCTGTGTACTATCAAAAACAGAAAAGGTTCATATATTTATTTTCTTTGTGTAATATATGATATGAAGAGAAAGAATTAATATGAAGGAAATCAAGACTAAATCTTCATAGAAATTAGAATTCCTTATACACCAATTGTGTTTCTTTGCATGCATAGTATATGAATTTATGATTGTCTCTCAAAAGTGCTTGGTTGCAAAAAGTAATGGCCAAGATATGACCTTCCATCCTTCAGTTTTGAAGGATCCACCTACCTGATTGTTGATATCAGACGGAATAGGATATTTATCTGCTTGAAGAAATTTTCCAATTAAATCACACTCCCGAAGAAGATGATCAATAATGGCATCATTTTTGCTCTCCAAACATGATAGTATGATACTTTCTACGTGATGGTGCAATGAATTGTTATAAGGATACCTGTATAGGTCAAACACAGATGGCTCATGTCATCATTAGTCAAGATAAGCAATAGTTAAACAAAAGGTATCAGGATTACCAACACCTCCAACAAATCCAAAATTACTAGCTGCTTACTCAAAGAAGAGATCAATGACTCGTCGGATGCTTCCCGAGTTCACCAATTCTTTCTCAGCCATCTCATGTCCAGTTCTCAAAAGCACTGCTATAAACTCCACAATCTGCAATACGTAGAAGATTAGTTAGCAAAAGATTGCATCTAAAGATCACAACAGAGATGTCCTTGAGAAGGAATTAAAATACTTTATTAAATATACAGAATAGGTGATCTTTGACACGGGTTCTACCCAAATAGCCAAGCTGCAACCAAGTATTGACAAGGATGGCCACGCATCTCAATTTGTGACACAAACATAAGAACTAACCTTTAAACGATGCTTCCCAAGTGGAGGCCTCAATTCTCCATATGTTGTAGGTAATACCTTGATATCCGTTGACACATTCAAAAGCACAAGCAAGTTACCTGCAGAAAAATTTTGCAATTGTAAAAGCACACAAAATTTAGTAGAGGTTTCATCAGAAAAACGCAAAAGTCAGACACAGAGAGAGAGAGAGAGAAGTTAATAATGCTATACTCTATACCTCCAATTCTGGAGCAATCAAAGGAATAAATAGATAGTACATAACCACCCAAACCCTCCGGCCCCAAAACAAAAATTAAATAAATAAAGTATTGATGTGCAAGAAACACAAACTACCAAGTTTTGGGAGCATTGCACTGATAGTCTCCGGTTTGACAGGAACTGGAGCCTCATACAAATGTTGACTTCGGAAAGAATGAAAAAGGGGAGAAGAAACTGTTGTTCTTTTTGGATCCAACAAAGAAATACACACCGAAAGTGAGTTAACCAGGCAAGACTTTGATTGTGAATCTTCCAAAGCATGATCCAAAATTCTTGCAACAAAACTGCAAACAAACAAAAGTTGAGAATTAATTCATAGTTTATATTGAAAATAGAAAAGATACAGTTGTTCAACACAAACCTCGGGCTTGAAAGTTTAATAGCTAGAGCAGATGAGGAATTTCGAGTTATGGTACATAATGTTTCAGCTACATTGGCATGAACTTCAGGAGGACTCTGGTTCCATTAAGAAAACATGTAAGATATTATACAACATAGAACTAAGCCAGAAAATAGGCTACTTAATCAGAACACTTTAAAGGAAAACTGTGGCACAGATAATTTAATTGGGGTCTTTTATCCTCCATTCATTTTTTTTTTCTGTTGTCTGAAAATTATGTGTTACAGGCTTGTTACAGGACATACTCAAACACCACTACTCCCCTAATAGTTGCAGAGGCACGTCTAACAAACTGTTAGTCAGTACGACAAATCTTTTCAGAGGCCAACCCCTAGCCAAAGAAAACACCCCAAATTTGAACTGAGATTACATGTAAGTTCATTGGACATGCCTACGGGCACTTGACATCAAGAATATATGCACCATACAGACAGCTAATGAGAAAATGCTAGTAAAAGGGACTAGACCCGGAGAGCATCACTTACAGAAGGAGTTAGTTTATCAACAATCATCTCTAGCAGGTTGCTCTCAGCTAACCATTGCATCACATCAACATAATTGGGATACACATGATCATCAGCACCTACTAATCGAATGAGAACCTGTGCAGAGAGCTTATCTAAGAATTTATGTTTAACACAAGCAATATCTCAGTAATGTTATAACCAACTCAAAAATGGAAAGTAATTTACCTCCATAATGGACGTTATTCCTATCAAATCAACCAGTTGACCAAAAACATTCTGATGGACCTGCAAGAAGCACACTGAACCATCAATGAAAAATGATTTTCACAAGACCAGACACCATACAGAGTAATTTAAGTATCAATTAAAAAGTGCTGCACATAAATGAAGTTGACAACAAGATTCTACTGCTAAAGAGCCTTTTATTACTTACTTGAACATAATTCATAAGTGGCACTGTCTTCCGAATCATTAAGCAGACAACGACCTAGAAAAGGGCACAGAAAATAGAATAAGCCAAGTAGTTTCCAGAAGAAAAGAAAAAGATGATAAATGTATAGAAAGTGTCACAGAATCTGAACTTCCAGCTTCATCAAACATACCTTGCTAAAATACCCAGCTAGCAAGGCGCTATGAGAACGGTCAGGCTCCAAGAAGGAGAATAACAAGTTCATCAGCTGCAATTACAAGAAAGGAAAGCAGATATCAATTAAGACATTATTTTATGATGTCAAACTAAGAACAATTTATGTCATGAACTAGCTGGATCATAACCTCTTCTTCCTCCACCAAGGTCTTCAAGATAACATCAATTTCACATGTAAAAACCTCACAAGCAATGAATGGAAACCTAAATCATAAACCAAACATCAGAAGCTGAAATAGGGAAACAAAAATGTTGAAAAATTGAAGATTTAGCATATAAAGCACATATGCAACAAATTTAATGTTAAACTACTTACTTGAAGGTTCGTTTGGTTTCAGCATTTTCTGGTGGTTCTTCAATAATGTAGCGTAGTAATTGCTCCACCTGAGTTCTGTCTCTCAAGCTGCAACCAGGAAAAAAACGAAGAAGACCATCACCTTTTGTTTTTTATTCATCTATATGATATATTATTGCATAACCATTTTGTCCTTCTACGTAATTAGATATAAACATATCAAATGTGATTATAAAGAAAATGTGCACAATACAAGGCTACAAACCAAAAAGAAAGTGTAGAGTAAGGGAAAACATGATCTGAGTTAAATTAATTAGGAAACATACAAGTTAATGAGACGACTATTTAAGGCCTTGCACTCTTGGATTATTTCTTCTTCATCCAGAAGCTCTTCTAAAGTGAAATTCTCTTTGTCCAATATTGCCTCAACCTGGAAAGAACCATGGCAATAAAGAGGAACTAAATAAGTTGTGTAAGCCGTCAACAATACCAACCTCTTCAAATTTAAGGTCGTGGATCATAAGGCCATCAAATATCAAACTTATAATACATATGACCAGTGATATGAAGTAAGTACAACAATCTCAGAAACGAAGCAAGTTTTTATTCACCGTCTTTGAGTTCTAATCCATATAATTCATACTGCAAATCAATCAAAAGATTTATTTCCAGTTATTTGCTCAAATGCAACATTCAAGAACTTATTATTGCTCAATTTCCCCACGTTTAACATTATATAACCCAAGACAACCAAAGTAGATCAATGGTACATTTGCTAAGAAGCATGTACTAAGGCTGCAGACAACATATTTAGAAATTTGCTGAAGTGCTTCCGTAATTTCTAATTAAGATTTCCTAGGATAGTAGGCTAGTAAAAAGATACAGTTCCGCCAATCGGTCGCTGTAAAATATGATATATATAGCACAGTAAACCAAGAGCTCAGGCCGATCCGTCTAGCGGAAAATGCGATAAATGATTGGCGAAGTGGAAAAAAAGAGCCGAATAAATGACGTTTAAATACCAATCTAACCGATGCTTAAAAATAATGAGAACAAGAAAAATTAAAGAGCAGTTAGGAGTTAGTATATTTGGCGTAGGACAGTAATTAGTAATTAGCACGAGTAATGAAGCTGAATTTGAAAAGACAAAGTTACCGGTGAGGAAGCAGATAGAGATGCGAGCTTCCAAAACATATCGATAGTAGAAGAATGAAGAAAGAGATGAATTCTTCAGCAAAGCTTGAAAGAGGAGCTTCCTGGATCTATAAACCCTGGCAATAGCGGCAAATCTAGGTCAAGTCGAAAGAACATAGAAACGGTGAGCTGGAGATAGGGAGGAAAAGAGGAAGGGTAGGCAGATGGTGTGGAGGTTGAAAACCCTAATTTCGTGGGAGTGAGATCGAAAAGATGCCACGCCGTGAAGATCGATAGAGCAAATGAGTGAGAGAGAGAAAAGAGAGAGAGACAGTCTTCTAATAAAATTCGTAGCTACAATTACAAATCGCCAATGGAGGGGGAGGCTAAAGTACAAAAGATGTACTCCGGAATTGCCACCTCACCGTCTTCTCTTCTCGTGCCACAAAATTTTGAGTTAATATTAATCTACACAAATAACACAATAGACATCGCATGGGTAGGCTTAAAGCAAAATTTTAATTTACTCCTCAAATTTTATATTATTTTTCAATTTTGTCTCTAATATCTTTTTGCGTTTAATTTTATGTCCAATATTTTATATTTTGGTTAATTTTATTTTTTGACTAACTTCTTTCAATAAATTAACGGTAGATTGTATCCTGTTTTTCAATCTTAATTAGGATTTGAGTTTCTTTTTCTTTCAATTTCACATTATATATCATTAGTCACATAAATTTTGTCGTTAATATTTTATTAAAGTAGGAACAAATGATAAAATTGACAAAAATATAAAATATTAGAAACGAAACAATTAATGTAAAATTCAGAGAGAAAATTAATTCTTTTATCTTATTTTAATTCGAGTTAGGAACAAATTTATATCAAGTTCCTTATATTCTTCCTATCAAGTTCTTCCAATCACAAGTTTTAATTACGTTCTCTCTCTTCAATGATTTTTCATGCAAAAAGTGGTGTTTAATATTCTCTCTCTATGATGATTGGTTATGTATAAAATTTTTGCCGCGTATTAAATGTCGATTGGAAAACTTGATAATAAGGATATAAGGAACTTGATGTAAGTTTTGCCTTTAAGTTAATACTTTCATGTTTAATATTTAAGATGGTATATTGTGAAAATAAAAATTGTTTATCATGGTTGAACGTCATTATCTTTTCCATTCAACAGGGTGGAAATTTAGATGCAGGGATTCTTTGTTATACTTATAACCAAATATTTGACGGTAAACTCTAAGGATTTGACATTTTGACTATGATAATGTATTAATGTAAAAAGTTATTTAATGGAGAGTTAAGTGTATTGTTCCTGGCCAAAAAAAGAAGTGTATTGTTGTTCCATATTAAATTTACATTTAATAAATCTTTTTTCATATTAGATTGCTTGAGATACCGCTTATCTTTATTTATTGAATTGTATTTCTTATTTGTCAACATTATATTTAGTTTCTTAATTAATTTTATATTTTACATTAACCAAATTAATATATATATATAATTCTAGGATAAAAAACATTAAAAGGCTCAAAGATAAGTGTTGGGCTTGGTCACTCCTTTAAAGGCTTATTTACCTACCAAAAATTTTTTCTCAGCACTTAATGTCCATTATCTAAAGTGGAGTGGAGCGGAGCAAAGAGGAAGCTAAGAAAGTGTGGAGAGAAAAAAAAAAACGCAAGAGAGAAAGAGTAAATCTGAAAACTCATTTTCTCTGTCAGTGGTCACTTCCGGCAAAATTCAATTGTGCAACCATCTCCGATTAAGCTGAAATTTGGAGGGTATGTTCTTGACATCCTAGTTTTGATATCCTACGGTGAGTTTTTCGATTGGAGCTTTGATTTGATAGAAATAGATTTTTGAAGTTTAAGGAGTGTCATATTCATACTTCCTGAACTACGACTATTGCCGGAAAAAATCAACGATGAGATCTTCTCTGATTGAGCTGAAATTTTGAGGTTATGTTTCGGACATCCTGTTATTTATATCCTACGGTCAGTTTTTGGATTGAAGATGATTTAGGTATTGCGATTGGATTTTGAATTGCTGCTCTGTTTTTGTCCGTTTTCTTTGTTGTCTCAACTTTATTTGTGCTTGAAGATTTGAGTATTTGTTAGAGGAAGCTTGTGAGTTGAATATATTATTTTAGAGTCTGTTGAGAGAATATTACCCTAGATATATTTTGTAGGCTCATTTTGTTAGTGCTTCTTGTATCTAAATTTTGTAAGACAATGTCTTTACCTTTTTTGTTGGTGTGGGAAGTTGTATAGTTATATTCTTTGATGCAATAATAATAGTTATACATTGTCATTTGAATCCTTAGGTAATTGGGTGAGAATATTGTATTCCATTTTTCTGTTTTAAAATTGTTAAGTGGTTTGTAACTTTAATGACATTTTTACTTCCGCTGTGTCGTATAACGAGGAAGTAAAGAAAAAAGAGTTAATCATTTTTGTTGTATTTATTATTTTGAGAATATAATAAAGATCATCTTAACTCGTGTTTGTTTATAAATTATCATGGTAAGGCCTCAAGGAAATATTTAAGAAAACAAAAAAGTCAGAGAAGGTGATAATTTAATTAAAAGAATCACGTTTATTCAATGATTAATTGAACATTGAATTTGAAGTAAATGGTTGTTTAACCAGAAACAAAGGTCAAGCAATATTAATGAGGGAAACCATGTGTGTCTCGAAGCCATTGGCTACTTCTATTTTCCAATGTAGTAGTTTTTAGTTCAAATAAAAAAGGATGGTGGTAAAACTGTGACTAGTTGCAAGAAAAGGACCACCACACCATAGTCACATACATCTTGCCCCCACCGGATCATGACTTTTATTTTGATACAACAACAGATCATGACTTATCTATTGGTCAACATTCTGACACGTGTCAATTGATGCGCCGACGACCTCTTTATGTTGGCGTGACTGTCAAGTGCTTATAGAATGATCAAAATATTCATTTTCACTACCAACAAGTGTTTCATGCTATGCTAAACGAGCTATATTTTATTTTGAGAGATTTTGAAGTCAATATTATTAGAATGACTTTAAATGTTTGCTCTTAATTCAAATGAGATTAGTCTTTATTTTAACTGTTACACGAATAAGTGAGGAAACTCATAGTTATACTAAAAAAATATATATTCATATTCAATGGAGATATGTAAATTTTACTATTTGAGTTTCGGTATAAGTTCGGGTTTAACCTCAATGAGTCCAAATATGATATATAGTGATATCCTACTCGTAATAGTAAATATTTATTTTTATATATAAAAATTTAATAATTTAAAACTTTATGTATTGAGAAAATATTAAAGATAAAATGTTAAATATTTTATACATATTGAAATATTTAATGATATATTATTATTTATAATTATTTTTTTAATAGTTATAAATATAAAAAATAAATTTAATATTAACAAAAAAACAATTTGTTTAAAGATTTCTCTAATCTGTGTCTGAGTCTGGGTATTGAGATTAGATTATTTGGCGAGTCCGATGATGGAGATAAATTTTAGTACTCGCTTATGTTTGGGATCGAGTGTGGATCATACTCCTCTACCCGTATCTTACTAATGATCATCCAAATTTTTTGTACATGTTTTAATTTCACTAGGCCAAAACTTCAAATTGGTCCCTTATAAACAAGATGGATTTCCAATTGACCCCTTATTTTTTATTTGTTTCTAATTGGTTCTATATATTTTTATAATTTTTCAAATTAGTCCCAAAAATATTGGAAGTGGCGATATCTCTTTCATTTTAAGTTTGAATGTGACGAATTCAGAGTTACGGGTTTCTTTTGCCGATTACTTTGGGGCAGTCAACAAATGAGGCCAAATTGAGTCCACAAAAGTGGATAACTTGTTTCACAGTCAAACAGACGAAGTTAATAATATATTTCTCGTTTTAAACCCGAATGTGGCAAGTTCAAAACTATGTACTAACTCTTGAAGAATTATTTCTCTTTCTACTTGAGATAATTAGCGAATTAGGTCAAATCGTATATCGAAAATAGATTTGAGACCCATTTAAAAAATTATAGAAATATGCAAGGCCAATCTAAAATAAATAAAGCATAAGGATCAATTTAAAATTCACTGATACATAAGGGATCAATTTGAAGTTTTGGCCATTTCACTACGTTCTAACTTCTATGATGTCCTAATAAATAATTAGTTTAGTTGTTCCCTTTTTTTAATGTTTGCTATTAATTATTTTAATTAAAATAAAATAATTGAATAAGAATTTATGAAATTTAGCATTATGTAAAATTGTAAATTTTTAAATTCGAAACTCATAAGCAATGATATGAATAATTTAGTTAATTGTTTTCAAAAAAAAATTCTAAATGTCTAACTAATTTTCTTTCTTCGAGCTCACGTTCAAAAGTATTATTTTTTTCGCCACTATCAGGAAAGAAAGAAATGAAGTAATCAACTAACGGAAAAAGAATATGGGACGGCACGTGTTTAGCACTTTAATTTGGCAACCTTTGAAATATTTTTTTTTTTTTGTTAGAAAGAGGGCTTGGAGATTTGCTTTTAAACGTTACTTTGATAATTTGAACGTGTGAGGTGGATCCGATGAATGACACTAGATCGAGAGCATTAACATGCTTCTAATTTTATTAAACCGATCAAAGTTATACTTGTTGAATTTTTAACTAAACTAAAGTGCACAAAGTATATATAACGCTCAGATCAGATGGGTGGGTTTTAATTTGTACTTGTGACTTGTGAGTATATTAAGAATGTAGATACTTATTATCTAAAAAAAAGGTGATTCAAAGCCACAATAGGGAGAGTATGAGACATGAATAAATATGTTTCGAGTTCTTTGTGGGTGAGGACGAAAGTAGGTCCCGATCACATTGAGCTGGTTCGGAACTTGGGGACCAAAAATTCCCGAGGACTAAGCAAACTCCATAGTGGATGATGTGTTAGGATTTGCACATAAAAGAAGTGTAATTATTTGACTTCTAACGAAGAAACAAGTCATTAGTTACATAGTAAAAACTACCACTGGTCGTTTTTTGTTTAATCAAATTCACTGGTCAAACTACAAGACATTAGAATTATGGTTAGGAGAAGTCATGTCATGTGTTGAAATTGAGCTATTAGATGCCCCAGATTAAGTATGGGAAACAATAAACATGATATCTGAAAGCTCACCGGAAGCGTCAGTTTCAGCCTTTCAGTTGCCGACATCACTATAAAAGAATTTACAAGATCAACCCAATTTGGTCTGCACTAAAAGGCAGCCCCAGTGTACAAAGCTCCCACTAGATGTGTATGGAGATGGTCAAAATGTACACAGTCTTACTCTTACCCCTGTTTAGCAGAGAGGCTGTTTCCAGAATTTGAACCCGTAACCTCTTGGTCACCAGGCAACAACCTTATTGTTGCACCAAGGCTCACCTTCCGAAATAAATTCAATCAAATTCAATGCAAACCTGATACTGCGATTCACATGAACAAAAACTTCATATTTCTCTTTTCCCTCTCCAAATGTCTACTTTTCCATTGAACCCTCACTCTTACACTCTACTGGGAAAAAGCAAAAGCAGGTACCAACTAAATTTTCATACAAATGACCAATTTATGAAAGAGAAAGCTAAACAATGAACTGAGTTGTCTTCTGCAAGTACTTTCCATGCAATGGCTTGCTCGTAAGAAACATGCCTCCCCATCGTTGACATGCAGATTCCAGCCGGCAGATATGCAAAACCCTGTTTGAGAATAAGTAGAGAAAATATTGAAATACCTCTTGCATACAGATAAGCAACATGAAATCTCCATACAGATAAGCATTTCAACAAATTTTTATTTTTCCTAAAAAAAGGGATTGTAATACCTCTTGCATTAACTTGGCAAAGTCTGCACAGAGTGCCTTGCGTCCAGACTCATCAAATATTTTATCTAATGTGATGTCTTGTAAAGCCACAAGAGTTGTTTCCAGCATGTCAAGCCCTGCCTGGTTTGCAAAGATGAAGACTGGCAAGGACTGTGATACCAAATAGAGCACACTTTTAGATTTCTAGCTTTTATACACCCAATATAGCTAGAAATTCCAGTACAAAATGTAGTTACAGGCTTAAAACAAACCCACTTAACATACCCTCAATGAACAGCACAAAATAGCATCCTGATGATGCCATAAATGTTTCAGCAACACATCACCAACAAGAGAATCAGATCTCAGTAATTCAGCGCCCAAAAAATAACTGTACATAGAGAAAAAAGGCACAAGAATAGAGATACATGACAAAAGAATCTCGAACTGCCAAAGATTGGGTAGCAAAATGACATTAAGTTTTAAACTCTTGTAGAAACAGAGAATAAGCAGACTTGCCTATGACTCTGGCAAATCCAGTGAGCTAGTGTAATTGCTTCAGGAGAGCCAGGAGCGAGTTTTGGTCCAACAGGTGGGCTTATACCGGATGGACATATAGCCGTGGCAACCCTCTGCACGGATGAAATCACACTTCGCACATACTGTCGTGCCATAATTGCAACATTTTCCTGCATACTGCTTTCAAAAGGGAACTGGAAGGCAATAGTCAACACCGATCGAGTGTTAGGACATGGTGATGCATCTCCTGCAGCTTGACTTGTTGCTGGAACCACTTCAAGACCAGATGTCAAATCTAGGGTCCGATTTGCAGACACTGCATCCTTCTTATTGCCCTGAAACATATTATTAGTGTCAAAGGGATCCACTGAGTACCAACAGACCCTCCCCAAAGTAACAAAACAGTATTTTTAGTTGGCGTTCAAATGTAATAACCACAAGTACATGAAATTCAATCATCTGTAACTGGCCGCAAGTACTAACTACAGAAATGATAATACCTAGAATAAAAGTACAAAGTGGAAAAGTGTATAAATATGTGTGAACATTTTATATTAGATCATTAAAGAATGTATAGTACAAACAAACAGAACTCAACTGGTTTTGAATCCAACGGGATAATGCGGAAACCAGAAGGCAGTAACGGAGCATCATCAGGGAACATTTCATCAATGGAAGCAAATATGAGCTCAGAGCATGCCCCCACAGCATTTTCATCAATCCCACTACATATCTGCAAAATAATAATAACAATAATTAAAGGCTGCTTATGACCCATGATACAGGATGGAAACAATCTATAGGACAAAGAGAAGAAGAAATCTAAAACCCTACTCAGACACAACTAAATTTGACAAGTTAAAATTAATTTCAAATAGGACTTGAAAATTAAACTATAAAGTAGACTGTCACAGTATGTTGAAATATCACTTCACTTGGCCCTCATGATGTTGCACCTGTACAATGCCAGCTTTAGTCTAGCGCTAGACCAAGAAAATAGAAACTTGTTCCAAAAGAACAAAACACTTAATCTAACTAGGCTAAAGCAAAAAGAATAGGAAATTTTCAACATTTTAACAAGTGTCAGAGCCAGCACCTGTAATAGATGAATGTCCCTGGAAGCAAAAGCATCTTCCTGAGCAAGAGAGTGCCCTTCAAGGCGAATAACTTCAAGCATCTGGAATGTAAACAAAAAATTAGATAGAAGTCTTGTTTGAACATGAAACTTTTATAGTGATCTGTCGTGGTCAGCATCTTGCATTTGGGGCTTGCCAAGTTAATGCTAAAGTACCTCTTCATGTTCAATTGTATGGCCTAGGGGCATGATAATCTGACTTCCAGTGAACCTTGTGGGCCTCATTCCAGGATAAGCAAAGGAGCCAGCTTTAAGTGCTGCAGAAGAATAGGCATCAACGTTGAAATCAGCCCACTCTGAGCGGTGTTCCCTCAAAAATCGAACCAAAACCGCAGGAGGGACATTCTGGAAACACCAAATGAAAGTTCATAAAATTTACCCATTAGCTGTTAATACTTTTCTTTAATCATTAAGAACCCACTATCAAGAATACTCGTATGAATATACCAACAAAATTACTTTGTTCAAGGATTATTTGTTTACTTAAAACACTTATCATGGGCCATTTTTAAGGGAAGCATAAGCTACCAATGTCTTCTGCAGAACACCTCATTAATATGACTAATTTCATTAAAAACTGAATCCAAAAAACAATAAAAGAGAGAAACTATATATTACAGATCAGCCTCCATGTGATTGTTTTCTCAGACTCACCTGAAGCAGCATGGAAGCCTTTGCACAGAGAACTCCCCCAAGGAATGTTAGGGAACTTGCTGGATTAGAAGCGGAATTGAGATTCTTCATTGAGTTGATTGCAATAATTACATCCTCCGCACCATCACAATTCATTATGGACCAGCCATCGTCATTAAATCCATTAACCGCATCATTAAAACCCCTACAAGTATAATGCGCCAATGCAGATGAAACAGTGAGATTCAACAAACTCTGAAGTCTGAACAGTGATTTCTCAATAGGGGACAGAATTTTGAAGCGAAAAACTTTCAATGGGCTACCTGCTAAGCCTTTGGCTGAAAGTTCGCAGGACAGCTGGCTGCCTACCCAAACCATAAACTACTTCACCACTTGTTTCCTGAGCTATTTGTCTGATATAGCGCAGTGCCTATTGCAACCATTATTAAGTCAGTAGAAATTTCATGTGAGGTAAGCAACAGATATGGAAATGAGTAAATGACATGCAAAACCACAAAAGAGATGGGAACCAAAACAAAGATTTCTGATCCAAAAACTTTAAAAGAACAACCTCAGGCATCCTTTCCTTTGGAGCAAGGACCATCCCATCCATATACACTAAATAATAATTTGTGAAATACAAGGATTCTTCAGCAGATAGGGGATCAATATTTACATAATGATTATAGAGTGTCATTTCCTATAAATTAAATAGGCTTACTTACCGCAATTGTCATTTTCTGAGCTACCACTTTTGACGATTCATAAAGTGGTCGGAGCACCTCTGGTACACTCCATGCCTAGAAAAAGAAAATCAAGCATTTAATTTTGTAAGCAAAAAAAAAAAGAGATACTATAGCTAATTGTTAAGAAACTTACCTCAAGATTTAGGTGATCTACAATGTGGATGATTGAACCTCCACCTTCACATGGTCGAATCAAGTAGCCACTGGGGAGCATTTTGGCTCTCACAAACTGAGCTGCAGCAGCTGCATTATGGCCAGCACCTGAACCAGACAGTGACCTCTCACAAACCTTCAAGTGTTGATTCAAAAGACATACAAGTGCAAGTCAGGTAAAACCATCTCCATCTAAATGGTGAATAACAGAACATTGAGAACTAGTTTTATAAATAAACTATATGCAACTGTAGTTAAGCATTAGATAACAGGGAGAAAAAATGGCTTACCACAAGACTTCCATTTTCTAAACTTGTAGTGTATCTTAGAGTCCAGAAATCCCGAGCAGGGGCCAGTGTTGTCGGAGCAAATGTCTGGAAGAAATTGATTTTTTATTTTTCTGTTGAAGATAAAAAAAAATAACTAAAACACAGAGGTGTTAAATCTCATATTTAATTGAGCACCTGTGTGTAGACAAGTTCAATTGTTCCACCATTTCCAGCAGGGAACATCGTGAAGACTTCTAGGCTCCGACAATCTCGAAACCATGATGGACGATCTTTCAGGATCTCCGCAATCTATCACAAACTTTGGGATTTAGTAAATTCAAAATTCAAATAGTTCACATATATTAACTTGCATATCAAGAAAACCATCTTCTGATATCTAATCTAAATGAGTGAACTCACCTTTGTAGGTTCTAAACTAACAAGACCACAGGCTCGAGCCGCCACTCCACTGCAATTTTGTGAAATGGCAAAGATCCCAACCGAATCCGGACCAGGCTGACAATAAAAAAGAAACAAAAAGAAAAATTGTCAAAAACAGAACAAGGATTATGTCCTACAACGCCCATGTTTACTGATTTATTAACAAGTATTCTAGCAAAGGAAAAGAAGAAACCTTCATCCCAGGCATCTGGACCCAATCGACAGCAGTTCCCGTAGCCTTTGAAAGGAACTCTGCCAAGGTCTCCTCCGCAATTGAAAGGAGTCTGCAAATGATCACCACAATAGTTAAATCTTAAACAAGGTGATGGAGAATCAATAATAATGGGAAACCTTGGAAAAATCATATTCTAGAAAGAAGAAATGAATTATTGCTACTTAGAGAATATTAGAGTTTGACTAAAAAATGAATTTTGCTTTTATTATCTTGGAAATAGAAAGAGGTAATAGCACTTAGGAATTATCTTTACTTTATTATTTTGGAAGTTGTTACTTTTATTATTATTATTAGAAGTAGATGTCTCGAAACTTGTTATCTTTTAATTAGTTTTAATTTATCTTGGATTTGGGCTCTCAATATAAAGTCCCTTCTACCTTTTGTAATTAAGTTGATGCAATTGAAGAATATTATCCAAATTATTATCTCTCCCTCAATTTCTCTGCTCCTCCCTATTTTTGTTTCCCCCCACCCCCTCTAATTTCTCATTCTCTCCCTTTCCTTTCTCAATCCTATATCAATTTGGTATCAGAGTTCAACTTCGTTCCTTTCCCCGCATTGCCGCCAGAATTCTGCTCATTCCATTGCCACAGAAAATGGACAATCTTGAGTCAGTCGGTAAGGCTTTCCGGGAGAATTTTGACCGTCATTGTGATGAAGTAATGGATGTTGAGGGTTGGGTAATCAAATGGGTTTCGAAGTCACCAATTTTATGTAAACCCTTATGATAGGCATGTTAGGGACCACTTGAATGTCCCTCAAATGTTGAAAAGGAAATTATAATTGATGATCGCGCCTTATTTCAGGACAATAAACCTAGTGATCTCGAAGAGGTTACAATCACAAACATTGTGGAACCCCTTGAGTATCTATATGATGCCAATAAGGAAATTTTAATTCAAAAAGATCAACCTAGTGTGGACAAAGGCCATAGAAATTGAGGTTGTGAAACCCATGAGTGTCCATCTGATAATACTAAAGAAATCATGAGTGAGCATAACCCATCCTGGTGACCCCATATCTTTCCATTCAAGCCCTCCCATTCCTAAATTTGCCACACTTATTTCTCCTCCCATTTATGATTACTAAAAAAAATGAATAATGCCTTTATTATCTTGGAAATAGAAAGAGGTAATAGAACTTAAAAATTATCTTTACTTTATTATTTTGAAAATTGTTATTTTTATATAATTATTGGGAGTAGATATCGCGAAACTTGTTATCTTTTAATTAGTTAACTTGGGCTCTCTATATACAGCCACTCCTACCTTTTGTAATTAAGTTGATGCAAATGAAGAATATTATCCAGATTATTATCTCTCCCTCATTTCTCCTATTCTCCCTCCATTTCTCTTTTCTCCCTCAATTTCTCTATCCCTCCCTATTTCTGATTCCCCCTCTCTCTTATTTCTCATTCTCTGTCCTACATCACAAGGTCAATAAAAATAAGAACGAAAGAGAAAAACTTCATGCCCATGATCTGCAAAATTACCCAGCAGGATTACTAGCATCTCTTAAAGAGTGCTGAGGTGTAGTCACCACCGTATCACAACTTGCATCGGTAGTTGCTGCGGATGCCTGCAGAAATTTAAAGAACCCAGTCATATTCAATTTCCCCAAATGCTAATATAATAAAGAATGAGGCTTGTTCATACATTTACAGTGTGCAGTTGCTGCTTCATGAACCCATTTTCGCATACTAGATGTGACACCTGCTTCTGCAACCGATCATTTTCTTCCATCAACAACTTGTTCATCGCCGTCAGTTTTCTGTTCACGGTCTGAAGCCGTCCCGACTCTTTTCTCTGCTTCTCTCTACACCTGCATCACCGAACGCAAAACCATTTCACAAATTTACAACCCACCAGAAAGAGAAGAAGAAGAAGAAGAAGAAGAAATCCCCGTAGAGATTGAAATGCAAAGGCCAAAATTACCTGCGATTTTGGAACCAAACTTTGATCTGCTTTGGCTCGATGTTTGCAAGAATAGGACACTCTCGGATCAATTGTTGTCTTCTCAACGAGCTCGGTTTAGGGCACTCGGCGTAGACTCGTTCGAGAGTTTCCACCTGCTCTGCCGTGTACCGGACATACTTGCCGGAATCAAGGTGCTTGTCGATGCTGTCACTGCTACTTTCTCTGTGGTGAGCCACAGCCATCGCCATCTTCCTCAAAACAGCAAATTCTGTATCGAGATAAGAGGGAATTTGATTTTGAAGAGCTACTTGTAGTATGAAGCGAGAAGAAGAAGAAGAAGAAGAGTCTTCTTTATCATAGAAAGCCGAAAGGAAATAAGAGCTCCAGAAGATTCTTAATTGGCAAAGTTAAAGCTAAATGGGAGTACAAGAATTTGACATGTAATAGGGACAGAAAGTGTGTATGTCTTTTTCCAGTAACCTCCGTTATTGGTTGATGATATTTCTTTCACACAATCTGTGCTTTGAAACTTCTTCAGATAATTCCAAATTAAAGCATGAACTCCTCGTTTTCACTAGCCTTAAACCCCGGAAACTTTCAACAAACCCACCAGCGGCAGCTTGTTTACAACAATACCAGAAACTTTTGTCTTTAAGAAATAAGGAGGAAGCGTTCTTATCAGATAAATGCAAAGCTCAATGTAAGTACAAACAAAACAGAAAATAAATGGGGTTTGCGAACTTTGAATGAACCCAATAATAGCTTTCTCTTTTCAACGAGATTCCAGTGAAGATAACGAAGAGGAGGAACGCGGGAGAGAGAAAAAAAATAAAGGCAGAAAGTGAGAAGAAGCAGGAAATCACAGAATACTTCTCGATCGAGCTTCAGGAAGAAGGAAAGAATACAGTGGTTGGGTTGGGTTGGGTTCCTCTCTCTCTTGGACTAAGGAAGAAAGCCATCTATGAATATAGAATGATGGGGGGAACATTGGTAGAGAGAAACAGGAGAAGAGAGAGGAAAACCCTATTCATGAGGATTTTGGGATAGTGATTTCTGAGCTGAGCAAAAACAGTAAGGAATAAAGTGAGACGAAGGAAGGAAGAGACTCGTATAAAAAAAAAAAAAAAAGGAAGGA
>QANZ01043441.1:49662-96264 GCA_003254925.1 Chamaecrista fasciculata
AAAAAAAAAAAAAAAAAAGGAAGGAAGGAAGGAAGGAAGAGAGAGAGAGAAAAAGAGAGGTTGCACTTGCACACACATCGAAAAACTTAGCAGTGAGTGAGTGATGTTTGTTTATAATGAAGGTGGGATGCATTTACGTGCTTGTCCTTCTTCTTTCACTGAAATGACATGGTAAGGACACAGTGCAGTGCAGAGGGTGAGTGACTAAAGTGAGAGAGACCCTCTTTCTCTCACCTCTTTGCTAAACTGTATATTCAAGTAATTTCAAGTCTTTTCCACGAAAAAAGTAACTTCAAGTCTTTTATATAAATAGTAAATAGTAATAGTAATATAGCAATAGTAAGAGTGTTTTGGGTAGTGATTATAAAATCAATACAAATTTATTATCTTCATTTTTAATACATAATTTGAGCTACAGTGTAAAATAGCTGTTTGTTTTCCAATTACAAACTCATTACAAAAATATTATTTCATTACAACATCATTTCATTACATTTTTCATACCCAATTACTAACATACCCCTACTCAAATACCTAAAATTACCTATATTCTAATACAAATATAAAAAAACTATTTGGCAAAATAGTAATTTTTAATACTTTTATTTATTACACTTACAACTTTTTCTCTTTATCCATTATTTCTTATTATTTTTTTTCTTTTTTTCTTGCCCACACCCATCTCTCTTTCTCATATATATATATATATATTATAATTAAAATATATATATATATTATATCATAATAATATATTATATATATGCCACATTCTCATATATATATATATAATATAATAATATATAAATATTTTTTATTTTACAAATATATTATATTATATTATATATTATTTATATTAATTTACTCAAAAAATTTATTTTAGTCCTTGGAATTATACCAACTCAGCAAATATACTCCAAAAATATACATTTTGGTCCTTTCTCTAGTATACATATGGATAATATTTTTTGTAGTATAAAAATTTTAAAATAAAATTAAAAAACAATAATCTTTTAAATATATTATTATTTTTTCATATAATTATCTTATTTTTTTATGTGTGGTATAATATTGAAATTATTTATCAAATTCTGCATAACAATTTGTTGTTAGTTGAAGATAAATTATTTGGTCCATGAATTTGTAAATATTATTCTTCTATTTTAGTCCCAGAATATATTTTTTGATTATTGAATTTGAGAAAGAGACCAAATCGTTGATGAATGCGATTTTTTATAGGCCGAGACAACATTTCACTTCGTAAGGACCAATTCGTTGAATCGATATAAAATCGTGGACCAAATAGAAGGTTTTTAAAATTTGCATGTTATTTGCATTTTAGTCATTTTCATTTCATTACATAAAGCAACTTCAATATTCATTACAAATATTCACCTTTAGCACACATTCCAAGACAATTTCATTATAATTTCATTTCATAATAACCACAACCAAAAGTCAAAACATCATTCAATATCTCCATTTTATTCCATTATCAATTACCAATTTTACCTCTATACAAATTTTCAAAAACTCATATAATTATTTCAACCAACCACAATCATTATATACCCTTTTACATAATTTCACACCCTATTTTTTTCATTACACCTCAAACAATCCAAACACCATTTTACATTCCATTTTCATTACATAATTTTCTCATTATCATTTCATTACATGAAATCATCATTTCATTACATACTTATATCCCAAACACACCCTAAATATAGTAAATAGTAAATAGTAATAGTAATTTCAAGTCTTAAAATCCTTTGAAATAAGGGAAACGCTATAAAAAAACTCTATTGCTCAAGCAATAGAGTTATAGTCTATCTCTCTCTACATCAATCACTCATACATTAAATTTTTATATAAATTTTTGATTTGACAATGATAGAAATAGACTATAAAAAGTCTATTGCTTAAGCAATATAGTTTTTTATAACACATTACCCTTGAAATAAAAGAATTAAAGAACTAATTATCTTTGTGGTTACTGTTGTAACTTTACTGTTATTGCCAGTGAGTGTGAGTGACTGCATGATCGTCTTCATGTTTTCCATAGTCATTAGACGGAGAAATTGAATTTAAAAAAATAATAATTAAGTTTCCTTTTAATAGATATTTATTAATTATTAATTTGTTGAACTCAATGGTGAAAGAAGGGGATTAATAGATAAAATTCAATTGTTTTGGATTAACATGTCTTTATAAATAACAAAATTTTGAATTTAATGTTTCTTATCATTGTGATAATCGCTTGGTAATTTCTTGATATACCCCATTAATTTTCAAATTATAAAGTTTTTTTTTCGAACGATTGGTGGAATAAAATCTCTTCATTTTCTTTTACGTTTGTGTCGTCATTTCCACATCAACCATCTTTGCTAAAACATTGTTTGTAACGCTTATGAGTATCACACACAACGCCTACTTCCTCATCATTTTCTTTAGTTGTTCTATCATCATCTCGGTGAAATTTTCTTCACGTGCTTGCCACAAGTCTTAAAAAATTAATGTCGATTGCATTCGAACATGGATTAAAGTTTCTTCCATCTCAACCTAATACTCTATTGTCGTGAAAGTCATCGACCTCGATCTATGAACTATCCTTGTCGAGTTATAAATTTGAAAACGAATCTTCCAACTAAACTTTGATTCCATTTATTAGGATTTAAAGTGACTTCGAACTAACTATTCAAAAATCAAACAAAATATAGAGAAAAGAAAAAAGAGAAGAAAATATAATCACAATTCACAAGTCATTAAAGTGGTTTGACCAATGATTAGTACAACCTACATCCATCTAAAAAATAAAGAATTTTCATTAAGTTGAATTGAACCGTCCCTCAAAGTCTAATTAATTACTAATATATTTATAAGTATATTTAACTTTAGTCTCATAAAAATTATTTATCCTAAATTCATTATAATAAAATGCTAAAATACTTAATTATTTATTCTACTAGTAATACATAACCTTAATAATAATAATTAACTAAATAAAAAAATCAGAAAACGACGTATTTCTATAAAATAACGATTTCATATCTCAAATAATTTTATTAATTGAATCAAAATTTGTATTATCATTTACGCATTAAAATAATTCAACGAAGTTCGAATCTTCTTGAAGCCACTAACTTTCATTTTGTGGGCATCCTTCTCAAGAAGATCTCAAGGGCTAGTTGAGTAATTGTTACTGGGTAAAACTGCTTACGATTTAGGCATGTGCAGTAATCTTTTGGGTGGACTTTTGTTGGCCTATCTGACATACCACTTACGCCATGCTCGATCTCGAGAGTGTCTTCCCTTACTACTATTTTTTAACTAAAAAAAAGATAATAATAATAATTGAAGGATGAATGAACTAAAATAATTATTTATATTGAAGCTATAGCGGAAAATAAAAACCCTTCATGACTCATTAGAACTGGGCGAGTGTAAAGACTAAATTCCGAATTACTCAGTCAAATACTCAAATTACTGCGCCAGCGATAGCGAATTAAAGATCTTCATTCTTCAGCACAAGACCAGCCGGTGATTTCTTCTTCAACGAATCTTAATACTCTTTTTTTTTTTTTTCCTGTTCTCGCTTGCCCCTTTTCTCTTCAGATTACGTGATTACTGAGAAATGGATACAATTATCTCCAAGAAAATTTGTGCGGATCACGGAACTGATTCGGTTTGCACTGTTTTGACTCAAATTGGCAATTATAGGTAAGCAAGCGGATTGAAAGGCATTCCAAATTGTACTCACTCTGATCGGATTTGGTGAAATTGAGAGATTTTTATGGTTGCGAGGGGAGCTATGCTATGAAGTGAAGTTTCCGAAGAAGAAATGAGTGTGAGCCATGCTTCGATTCACCCTGTTTTGGAAGTTCCAAGAAATGAAGGTGCTATTAACGTTCCCTGGGTGAGGATGAAGGAGATCCAAGGCACGCCTGGCACGCCTGGTAGCTTGTGCTTGCGCTTCTCCCAACTTATTTTCGCCGCTGCCGCACTCTCCATCATGGCTTCCACGAGTGATTTCCCTTCGGTCACTGCCTTCTGGTATAGTCAATTCTTAATGTTTACTTAAAAATAACCCTCTCCCCTTTTATGTTTAAAGAATGATGTGCTTTTTACAGCTATATTTTTCATGTTTTTTTTTTTTTTCAGTTACCTAGTTGCAGCTGCTGGCTTGCAGAGTTTGTGGAGCTTTTCATTGGCTATTATCGATGTATATGCCCTTTTAGTTAGGCGATCTTTGCAGAATTATCAAGTTGTCACTTTGTTTACAATGGGTGATGGGGTAAGATCTTTAGTGAAATCGAATAATTTTGACACATTTCTTCAATTTTAGATGCTACACATCTCCTGGATAATGTCAAGCGATGTCATTTCCTGTTTTCACTGCCTGCCATGGATGGCACACTTCTTACCAAAACCCGAGCCTCCAAATTCCACATCATGTATAGTTTAATCCAAGTTCTATATCATAACCTGCTATGCTAAAATAATCACATAGATATGGTTTAAATTGAAGGATAAGTTGATAGCCACACATAATAACTATAAAGCGAAGCTCCCTCCAATTTTAGCCTGACAGCTCTTATTGCTGCCATTCTGTACTAGATCTATATGCTTTTTCACCCATTTTCCTGAACTTACTTTTTCTCTCAAGCTCAAAAATGTAGGCAGTAGGCATTTGAAGTTTTGACTTCTGTTCTTTAATGTTGTAGACATTTCAGAAGATTTTTATATCCCATGCAGGTTACATCCACGCTTACATTTGCTGCAGCATGTGCATCTGCTGGAATCACAAGTCTTATCGATACTGATATGAGAAGTTGTTCCGAGAACCACTGTCTGCAGTTTAAAACTGCTACAGCCATGGCTTTCATTTGTTGGTTCACCACAGTGCCGTCATTCCTCCTGAACTTCTGCTCCTTGGCATCCCGGTAATCAAAAGTTGATGATGGAAACAAGTTTGGAAAGCTTATAAATATTTGTTGCTCGTTAGTCATTACATTTTTTGCACACGTTGTCAGATTGTTAGTTTTGTGTACATTTATTATTAGTTGTCACTTGCCAGTACTCAAAACAAATGGATCAGGGGTTACTATATTCAAATGACATGGGGGAGTTTAGAAATGGTTCATTGTTAAGTTATGTGTTTGATGCTGGAGTAATTATTGGTTAACAAACGGGCATGTGAATATGACAGACAGATCATATTTGCATACGAGGTGGTGGGCATTGTGTAAAAAGTAAAAATTGTAAGCAAACACACTAATATCGAATTCTTTTCGGTGGAAACCTTGTGTACATTTGTATTGCCCAAGCATACGGGGACTATTTTTAATTCATTAACGATGATATTGATATAACATAAAAGTAAAACAATGGTCTGGAATTCTCGACAAACCAAAAATATTGGTAAGATAAGTACTAAGCAATCAATGAATTATGTGGTAATAGTCAAAGGTTCAATAATAACACGGCGATTACATGTATGGGGGTTAATAAGATGCTCCACACCTCCACCATATTAAGGGTCCGTTTGGAATTACTTTTGCGATTTAAATGGAGTTGGGTGTCTCTTTTTAGTTTTCACTGTTTGTTTTTTGTTTAATCAAATTCACTGGTCAACGAATAAGACATTATAATTATAGTTAGGAGTCATGTCCTGTGTATATCTGAAAGCTCACTGGAAGCATCAGTTTCAGGTGCCAACTTCACTAAAAAAGAATTTACAAGATCAACTCATTCTGGTCTGCACTAAAGAAATAAATTAAATCAAATTCAATGCAAACCTAATACTGTGATTCACATGAACAAAAACTTCATATTTCCTTTTTCCCTCTCCAAATGTCTACTTTTCCGTTGACCCCTCACTCTTACATTCTACTGGGAAAAAGCAAGCATGTACCAACTAAATTTTCATACAAACGACCAATTTATGAAAGAGAAAGCTAAGCAATGAACAGAGTTGTCTTCTCCAAGTACTTTCCATGCAATGGCTTGCTCGTAAGAAACATGCCGCCCCATTGTTGACATGCAGATTCCAGCCGGCAGATACACAAAACCCTGTTTGAGAAAAAGCAGAGAAAATAATGAAATAACCACTTAGGAAAAGAAATGACATTAGGCTGAAAAGCAGACAAGAAAAGAAACATGGAATCTCCATACAGATAAGCATTTCAACAAATTTTTTGTTTTGAAAAAAGGGATTGTAATACCTCTTGCATTAACTTGGCAAAGTCTGTACAGAGTGCCTTGCGTCCAGACTCGTCAAATATTTTATCTAATGTGATATCTTGTAAAGCCACAAGAGTTGTTTCCAGCATGTCAAGCCCTGACTGGTTTGCAAAGATGAAGACTGGCAATGACTGTCATACCAAATAGAGACAAACTTTTAGATATCTAGCTTTGATACACACAATATAGCTAGAAATTCCAGTACAAAATGTAGTTACAGGCTTAAAACAAACCCACTTAACATACCCTCAATGAACAGCACAAAATAGCATCCTGATGATGCCATAAATGTTTCAGCAACACATCACCAACAAGAGAATCAGATCTCAGTAATTCAGCGCCCAAAAAATAACTGTGCATAGAGAAAAAAGGCATAAGAATAGAGATACATGACAAAAGAATCTCAAACTGCCAAAGATAGGGTAGCAAGATGACATTAAGTTTTAAACTCTTGTAGAAACAGAGAATAAGCAGACTTGCCTATGACTCTGGCAAATCCAGTGAGCTAGTGTAATTGCTTCAGGAGAGCCAGGAGAGAGTTTTGGTCCAACAGGTGGGCTTATACCGGATGGACATATAGCCGTGGCAACCCTCTGCACGGATGAAATCACACTTCGCACATACTGTCGTGCCATAATTGCAACATTTTCCTGCATACTGCTTTCAAAAGGGAACTGGAAGGCAATAGTCAACACCGATCGAGTGTTAGGACATGGTGATGCATCTCCTGCAGCTTGACTAGTTGTTGGGGGCACTTCAAGACCAGATGTCAAATCTAGGGTCCGATTTGCAGACACTGCATCCTTCTTATCTCCCTGAAACATATTAATAGTGTCAAAGAGATCCATAGAGTGCCAACTACAGAAATGATAATACCGTGAATAAAAGAACAAAGTGGAAAGGTGTATAAAATATAAATATGTGTGAACATTTTATATTAGATCATTAGATAGTGTATAGTGCAGACAAACAGAACTCAACTGGTTTTGAGTCCAACGGGATAATGCGGAAACCAGAAGGCAGCAACGGAGCATCATCAGGGAACATTTCATCAATGGAAGCAAATATGAGCTCAGAGCATGCCCCCACAGCATTTTCATCGATCCCACTACATATCTGCAAAATAATAACAATAATTAAAGGCTGCTTATGACCCATGATACATGATGCAAAATATCACTTCACTTGGCCCTCAGTGATTTTGCACCTGTGCAATGACAGCTTTAGTCTAGCGCTAGACCAAGAAAAAAGAAACTTGCTCACAAAGAACAAAACACTTAATCTAACTAGGCTAAAGCAAAAAGAATGGGAAATTTTCAACATTTTAACAAGTGTCAGAGCCAGCACCTGTAATAGATGAATGTCCCTAGATGCAAAAGCATCTTCTTGAGCAAGGGAGTGCCCTTCAAGGCGAATAACTTCAAGCATCTGGAATGTAAACACAAAATTAGATAGAAGTCTTGTTTGAACATGCAACTTTTATAGTGATCTGTCTTGGTCAGCATCTTGCATTTGGGGCTTGGCAAGGTAATGCTAAAGTACCTCTTCATGTTCAATTGTATGGCCAAGGGGCATGATAATCTGACTTCCAGTGAACCTTGTGGGCCTCATTCCAGGATATGCAAAGGAGCCAGCTTTAAGTGCTGCGGAAGAATAGGCATCAACATTGAAATCAGCCCACTCTGAGCGGTGTTCCCTCAAAAATCGAACCAAAACTGCTGGAGGGACATTCTGCAAACACCAAATGAAAGTTCATAAAATTTACCCCTTAACTGTTAATACTTTTCTTTAACCATTAAGAACCCATTATCAAGAATACTCATGAATATACCAACAAAATTACTTTGTTCAAGATTATTTGATTACTTAAAACACTTATCCTGGGTCATTTTTAAGGGAAGCATAAGCTCCCAATGTCTTCTGCAGAACACCTAATTCATATGACTAATTTAATTAAAAACTGAATTAAAAAAAAAACAGAGAAACTATATGTTACAAATCAGCCTCCATGTCATGGCTTTCTCAGACTCACCTGAAGCAACATAGAAGCCTTTGCACAAAGAACTCCCCCAAGCATTGTTAGGGAACTTGCTGGATTAGATGCGGAATTGAGATTTTTCATTGAGTTGATTGCAATAATTACATCCTCCGCACCATCACAATTCATTATGGACCAGCCATCATCATTAAATCCATTAACCGCATCATTAAAACCCCTGCAAGTATAATGCGCCAATGCAGATGAAACTGTGAGATTCCACAAACTCTGAAGTCTGAACAGTGATTTCTCAACAGGGGACAGAATTTTGAAGCGAAAAAACTTTCAATGGGCTACCTGCTAAGCCTTTGGCTGAAAGTTCGCAGAACAGCTGGCTGCCTACCCAAACCATAAACTACTTCACCACTTGTTTCCTGAGCTATTTGCCTGATATAGCGCAGTGCCTATTGCAACCATTATTAAGTCATGAGAAATTTCATGCAAGGTAAGCATCAGATATGGATATGAGTAAATGACATGCAAAACACAAAAGAGAAGGGAACCAAAACAAAGATCTCTGATCCAAAAACTTCAAAAGAACTACCTCAGGCATCCTTTCCTCTGCAGGAAGGACCATCCCATCCATATACACAATATCTATAGACTATATAATAATTTGTGAAATACAAGGATTCTTCCGCAGATAGGGGATCTATATTTACATAATGATTAGTCATTAGAGTGTCATATTTCTAAAAATTAAAAAGGCTTACTTACCGCAATTGTCATTTTTTGAGCTACCACTTTTGACGATTCATAAAGTGGTCGGAGCACCTCTGGCACACTCCATGGCTAGAAGAAGACAATCAAGCATTTAATTTTATAAGCAAAAAAAAAAAAAGGAGATACTATAGCTAATTGTTAGGAAACTTACCTCGAGATTTAGGTGATCTACAATGTGGATGATTGAACCTCCACCTTCACATGGTCGAATCAAGTAGCCACTGGGGAGCATTTCAGCTCTCACAAACTGAGCTGCAGCAGCTGCATTAGGACCAGCACCTGAACCAGACAGTGACCTCTCACAAACCTTCAGGTGTTGATTCAAAAGACATACAAGTGCAAGTCAGGTAAAACCATCTCCGTCTAAATGGTGAATTACAGAACGTTGAGATCTAGTTTAATAAATAAACTATGCAACTGTAGTTAAGCATTAGATAACAGGGAGAAAAAATGGCTCACCACAAGACTGCCATTTTCTAAAGTAGTAGTATATCTCAGAGTCCATAAATCCCGGGCAGGGGCCAGTGTCGTCGGAGCAAATGTCTGGAAGAAATTGATTTTTTTATTTTTCCATTGGAGATAAATAAAAATAACTAAAACGAAGAGGTGTTGAATTTCATATTTAATTGAGCACCTGTGTGTACACAAGTTCAATTGTTCCACCATTTCCAGCAGGGAACATCGTGAAAACTTCTAGGCTCCGACAGTCCCGAAACCATGATGGACGATCTTTTAGGATCTCCGCAATCTATCACAAACTTTGGGATTTAGTAAATTCAAATTCAAAGAGTTCACAGATCTTAACTTGCATATCAAGAAAACCATCTTCTGTTATCTGGTCTAAATGAGTGAACTCACCTTTGTAGGTTCTAAACTAACAAGACCACAGGCTCGAGCCGCCACTCCACTGCAATTTTGTGAAATGGCAAAGATCCCAACCGAATCCGGACCAGGCTGAGAATAAAAAAAATTAAAGAAAAAATGTCAGAAACAGAACAAGGATTATCTCCTAGAACGCCCATGTTTACTGATTTATTTACAAGTATTCTAGCAAAGGAAAAGAAGAAACCTTCATCCCAGGCATCTGGACCCAATCGACAGCAGTTCCCGTAGCCTTTGAAAGGAACTCTGCCAAAGTCTCCTCAGCAATTGATAGGAGTCTGCAAAGATCACCACAAAGTAAAATCTTAGACAAGGTCATAACCATAAGAACAAAAGAGAAAAACTCCATGCCCATGATCTGCAAAATTACCCAGCAGGATTACTAGCATCTCTTAAAGTGTTCTGGGGTGTAGTCACCACCGAATCACAACTTGCATCAGTAGTTGCAGCCGATGCCTGCAGAAATAAAAATAACTCAGTCATATTCAATTTCGCCAAATGCTAATATAATAAAGAATGAGGCTTGTTCATACATTTACAGTGTGCAGCTGCTGCCTCATAAACCCATTTTCGCATACTAGATGTGACACCTGCTTCTGCAACCGATCATTTTCTTCCATCAACAACTTGTTCATCGCCGTCAGTTTTCTGTTCACGGTCTGAAGCCGTCCTGACTCTTTTCTCTGTTTCTCTCTACACCTGCATCACCGAATGCAAAACCATTTCACAAATTTACAACCACCAGAAAGAGAAGTAGAAGAAGAAGAAATTCCCGTAGAGATTGAAATGCAAAGGCCAAATTTACCTGCGATTTTGGAACCAAACTTTGATCTGCTTTGGCTCGATGTTTGCAAGAATAGGACACTCTCGGATCAATTGTTGCCTTCTCAACGAGCTCGGTTTTGGGCACTCGGCGTAAACTCGTTCGAGTGCTTCCACCTGCTCCGCCGTGTATCGGACATACTTGCCGGAATCAAGGTGCTTGTTGATGCTCCCACTGCTGCTTTCTCTATGGTGAGCCACAGCCATCGCCATCTTCCCAAAAACAGCAAATTCTGTATCGAGATAAAAGGGAATTTGATTTTGAAGAGTTACTGCTTGCGGTATGAAGCGAGAAGAAGAGGAAGAAGTGTCTTCTTTATCATAGAAAGCCGAAAGGAAAAACGGGGTGAGTTTGATAAGAGCTCCAGAAGATTATTAGTTGGCAAAGTTAAAGCCAAATGGGGGTAGCAGAATTAGACATGTATTACAGACAGAAAGTGAGTATCTTTTTTTCCAGTAACCTCCGTTACTGGTTGATGAAATGATGATATTTCTTTCACACAATCTGTGCTTTGTAACTTCTTCAGATAATTCCAAATTGAAGCATGGATTTCTCGTTTTCACTAGCCTTAAACCGCGTAAACTTTCTACAAACCACCAGCGGCAGCTTGTTTACAACAATACCAGAAACTTTTGTCTTTAAGAAATAAGGAGGAAGCGTTCTTATCAGATAAATGCAAAGCTCAATGTAAGTACAAACAAAACAGAAAATAAATGGGGTTTGAGAACTTTGAATGAACCCAGGAGCTTTCTCTTTTCAACGAGATTCCAGTGAAGATAAGGAAGAAAAGGAAGGCGGGAGAGAGAAAAGGAAAAAAAAAAAAAAAAGCAGAAAGTGAGAAGAAGCACGAAATCACAGAATACTTGTCAATTGAGCTTCAGGCTGAAGGAAAGAATACAGTGGTTGGGTTCGGTTTCTCTCTCTCTCTTCTCGACTAAGGAAGAGAGCCATCTATCAAAATAGAATCATCAGGGGAAATTGGTAGAGAGAAACAAGAGAAGAGTGATGAAAACCCTATTCATGGGGAAAACCCAAAAGACAAAATTGCGGGAATGAGATAGAATCAGAGAGACAAAGGAGCGATTTTGGGATAGTGATTTCTGAGCTGAGCAAAAACAGTGAGGAATAAAGTGAGGCGAAGGAAGGAAGGGAAAGAGAAAGAGAGGTTGCACTTGCACAAATATCGAAAAACTTAGCAGGGATGTTTGTTTATAATTAAGGTGGATGCATTTACGTGACTGTCCTTCTTCTTTCTTTGAAATGACATGTTGAGGACACAGTGCAATGCAGAAGGTGAGTAAGTGAATCAGTGAAGTGAGAGAGTAACCTCTTTCTCTCACCTCTTTGCTAAATTGGAGTATATTCAAGTAATTAATCAAATCTTAAAATCCTAAAAATTTGTGCTTTGAGAGAAAAGAACTAATTATCTTTGTGATTACTGTTATTGCCAGTGCTTGGTCGTCTTCATGTCTCCCCTAGTGATTAGACGGAGAAATTGAGTTTGTTGAAGTCAGCCAACTGAAAATATTTTTATGTGAAGTACAGATACATTGATTTTTTAAAAATATTATATAATATAAAATTTAATTTTTTTTTAAAAAAATCATAATATTTTATCTAAATTTATTTTTAACACTTTATTTTCTTTAAATTAATAAACAAAACATTCATAATTTATGTGTGGCTGCAACATAAAAATGTGAGTGCATCGTAGGGTAAATTTATAGAGAGATAGATAATTGAAATGGTCTATTTTTTAAATATTATATTTAATTTTTAATCTTAAAATTTGTGTAATATTTTTTTAATTTAATAATTTATAAAATATATATTTAATACTAAAAAATTAGATCCAACAATTATAAAAAGGATAACTTCCCAGTGTCACTCTAAATAAAATTTGAAAATAAATCTTTTAGAGATCTTTCACCATGTATTTCTTGTGAAGTTTGAGAGAGAAAAAAGAATAAAAAAGAGAAAAATGTGAGTTATTTTATGGGACTCACGTTTTCTCTCTGTCCTTCTTCCTTTCTCTCTTCAATTTCACATAAATGTATGGTAAAACTCTAAAAAAAAAACTCTAGATGATCTAATCTCATGAAATTAAGTTATTTGGATTGACATGTCTTCTTGAATAACAAAATCTTGATTTTCATAATTCTGACTATTGTAATAGTCGCTTGTGTCAGCAAATTAACAAAAATTTATGAATAAAGAACAAACAGATATAAATGATGAATGAGATTTTGTCTAAATAGAGATTAATATATTATTATATTCAAATGACTAAATTTTTAATATAAAAAATGTTTAAAAGAACATACACCAAAAAAAAATGTAATTGAGATGGTGTAATTTTATAAAATTCCTTTGAACATTTGTATGTCCAAAATCCTTCTCTTTTTTTTTTTGGCTGAATATTGAAGAGTAAAATCATCTAAGGCGAATGACATCCAATTAATCCTATTTCAGGAAGCTCCAACAACTATTTTGCAATATATCATGTCTATTTCATAAGAAAGAGAAAATACACAATATATATATATATAATTTGGATAAGGGAAGTCATTAATCAGATTCTACATTATGTCAAACATAGGTAGAGAGCTTTATCTGTTAAAATACTAATTTAAGTTTAATACAATACATTAACTTACACGCTAATGAAGAAGAAGCTCTTCCGAAGCTTTTAGCCTTCAAATACACTTGCCCAACACCAAACTCAGCACAAAAATGTATGAAATTGTGCTAGATAATTGGGTTATTTATATCTATTATTTAGGATTGATAACCGAAATAATTTATGAAATTTTTTTGCTAAGATTGAGGTTAACAAAAATGGAAGAGAATTTTAATTAATTTCCCTCTTAGTTCAGCAAGAAAAAAATGTTCAAATATTATCAATAATGAGTCAAACCCCTGAAGGAAAAATATATTTTGAAGATTGAAAAAAGTAATTGTTGTCATCTTGTTTAGTAAATAATTTATTACAAAATATTTAAGAGAAACAATACAGTCAAAAAGAACTTTCAACATTAAGTTTAAATAATTAATATTTGCTATAAGGATGGATTACTTTTATTTTATAAAAAAAGAAATTGATTATTTGGTCTCCAACACATGAAAAAGTTTTATAATTTAAATTTTAAAAATTTAATTATAATTAGTTTTTTTATTAAAATATTAGTTTAAATTTAATAAATAATGTTTCAAAATTAAATTATTAATTTAATCTTATGAAAATATGATAAAAGAACTAAAAAGTAAGAATATATAGAGTTTCAAATATTAACTGTTCAATTTCGGGGAAAAAAACTGTTCAATTACTCTCTCTCTCTCACACAATTCTTTTTTTTTTTAAATGGTTATCATATTTTCTTCTTTTCCATATTTGCATCTATAAGGAAGAGTTGCAATATTTATAATTTTTACTTGATTTTTATCTTCAATTTAAATTAAATAAATCATATTTTCAATTCTTTATCTGATTCTAATATTATTATTTTTTTAAAAAAAAAATTATTTCAATATTACATTGACTCAGATCTAAACATTTATATTGCGAAACTTTTTTAATTTATTATTAACTATGAAACATAGACATTTTATTTTCAGGACGAGTCGTTTTATCCGTATCCGACACTCGTACGAGTTACGACACTCATACAACACATATCCCTAAGTTTCAAAAATATAAAATTAATTTTTAATAACTTTGACATGATAAACAATAAAAAATATAGACAGATATAACATATATAATGAATAATATTATAATTATAAAAGTTTTTATCAAAATTTATAAATTTTTAATTATTTTTATATATAAATATATATCGTGTCGTGTCAAAAAATTTAAGAATTTGACGTATTTGTGTTTGTAACGTGTTTTGTATCCATGTTTCATAACCAATTAAATACATAAAAAAGTTTATGATATTCTTTTTGGCCAAAAAGTAGTCATCTATGTTTATGGAAAAAATATTTTTTTTATTAATTTTTCTTAGTTTAATAATATTTATAAATTGTTCTATGACTTTTTTCAGTTTTTGTAATATTATACGATTTGATGTTTTTTTTTCAAAGAATATATAGAGTTGGTGATGGCAGCGTGGAGATTTTCCCGGCAAACTGAAGACAAAATCAAAAGCCAAAGAATGAGGCACAGCAACATTAACAATTTAGCATACATACTTTCATTCCAACTTTTCTTTATTTATTTATTATTTATTAATTTACTCTAATAAAAATAGGCGGTTACCTTTTTTTATTCTATATATTTATATTAATATTATATTTAATATATTTAATTACAGTTAGCATTTGAGTGAGATAGCTCCGGCGCGGACCGCACCGTCGGCGCACAATAGCCTCTGGTCAGTGATATCCTACGATTTTGTTTGTAACACATAACCTCATACTTTTCTAGAAGCTATCTTTTTTTGTTCTTTCAAACAAAAAAATTAAAAATAAAGAAAAAAATAATACAACTACGGGAAATAGAAAATTCGTTTATGACGTGGCAGTTCCATGTTTCTCCTGCTTTTGGCATGCGCCAAAAGTAGCCTCACGTGCTTCCCATGAATTCCTTCATTCTCCCACACAACAAATATCTTTAATTTTAATATTTTTGTTATTAAAATATACATGGTTGTTTTGTCGTTGTATTATATTTTATTTTTATATAATACGTATTAAACTAAAGAATCCAAGTTTCTTATTATTATTATTATTATTATTGCATCACTCACAAGCAAGAAGAGAAGAATGGAGGTCGAAATTAATCTTTTTGGGGGGTTCAATGATTTGAATTGTATAGCTATAGTATTTTAGTTAATNCAAAGTGAGAGGGCATCTGACCTTTTGGGAATCATACATAGTGATGTATGTGGACCCATGAGTGTGTAGGCCAGAGGTGGTTACTCGCAAGGCAGTCAAGATCTAGATTTAAATCGTAAGATCGTACGATCTTACGATCTTGCAAGGCCAATTCTAGTTAAATCAGATGCAGGATCGGTTTTGACCAAGATCGGAGTAAGATCTAGATTTAAATCGTAAGATCGGTAAGATCGTACGATCTTACCGATCTTGTAATTTTTTTTTTAAGCTTTTTTTTTAAAAAAAGACCCAAAAACAATTAAAAACTTTCAAAAAGGTCCCAAAAACACTTTAAGCAATTCCACAAAGGCCCAAAAGCATTTAAAAACTTTCAAAAAGGTCCAAAAACACTTTAAACAATTCCACAAAGGCCCAAAAACATTTAAGAGACTTTCAAAAGACCATAAAACTTTCAAAAAGGTCCAAAAAACACTTTAAACAATCCCACAAAGGCGCAAAAATATTTAAAAGACTTTCAAAAATGTCAAAAAACACTTTAAACAATTCCACAAAGGCCCAAAAACATTTAAAAACTTTCAAAAAGGTCCAAAAACACTTTAAACAATTCCACAAAGGCCCAAAAACATTTAAGAGACTTTCCAAAAGACCCTAAAACATTTTAAAACTTTCAGAAAGGCCCTAAAACGTTTTAATGACTTCCAAAAGACCCTAAAACGTTTTAACAACTTTCAAAAAAAGTCCAAAAATATTTAAGAGACTTTCCAAAAGACCCTAAACCATTTTAAAACTTTCAAAAAGGCCCTAAAACGTTTTAAACACTTAAAAAAAGAGCCCGGCCAAAATGCGGTGTTCACAAGTACAAGCCACTTAGGCTTGAAGTTTAGGCTTGCAGTTTTTTTTCTTTTTAGATTTCAATCACTAATTCACTACTTATAAGTTTGTTGTCTTTTTATTTTTATTTTTTCAGGTATGAAGATGTTGTTGCTTTGTTTTTGTTAGCGTTTGACTGAACTTTTGTTAGATTTTTGTTAGAAATGAGAGATGTTGTTGCTTATTATATATATTTATATATACATACTCATAAGTTATAAGATGAATTTATGACTTATGAGCATTTTTATATATATATACATAAATAGATATTAGTAATTGTTTATATGATTTATATAATATTTTTTTTAGGAAATTCATAGGATCTTACGAATCCTCGATTCGATCTTACGATTCGATCTATCTTATGCCCCTTCCGATCTTGAGTAAGATCTCGATCTTGACTGCATTGTCTCAACCAATATTCGTTTGTATTAAATTATTTCTTCATCACTTTATCAATCTACTCAAAAGATTTGTTATCCTAACGAACTCAATTGGGGTCTAATTATTTTCATGTCTCACTTTGACAAGATGTTTTATGGGGTAAAGTTGTAAGAATATATAATAGGACTAGTAGATTAACTAATAGAATTACTAGATAATAAGTCAAGATTTGAATTTTTAAATATATATTAATATTAATATTTGAGGTTCAATACACAGAATTATTGGGGAACAACTTTAAAAATATGGGTCAACTAGGGGATGAACATCAAAGCACAGTATATGGAGAGAGGGGACATGCATATGAAAATGTGTTTTATTTTTTTTTTCCCCAAAAATATAGTACAATCAATAGTGTATGATGAGATGTAACAAAGTCAAATGGGAATATTTTCTTTTCTAAACTTTACAATGATGGGATTAACATTCTTCCACTTTGTCCCCCTCCTTCCCTCATTCTTTTTTATAATTTTTATCTTTCTTTATGATTGAATTGATGTCCTCATTCTCTTATTCTGCTTCTTCTTCTTCTTCTTATTGTTGTGCCTAATAGGTGGAGAATTCCCATATGCTTTTGCCTTCAGCCATTGCTTTTCTCATAGGAAAGGAATATAATGGCAGTGCTTCCTTTTGGGCCCCATCTGAGGTCCAATCATGTGGGCCCATCCTGTCTGGGCTGGGCCCATCCCACACTCTGATGCTGACGTGGCCTTGCTTTGAGGGGTTGGTTTCTGTTGAAGTGGAGACTTGGGCCCACACACACTCTCTCTCTCTTCTCTCACTATATTATATTATAATTTATAAGCAAAATTCAAACTTTCATTTTTAGTCTAATTTTCCTCCATTACACTTTGCAAATAATTCATTTTAATTATACTTTAGTCACAAATAATCCCACCAACTATCAAATTTAGTAAATACCTTCATTCATTCATAATTTAGTTACAAATATTTTTATTGAAAATTTGACAAATAACCTTTTAAATTTTCATTTTTTTAGTAGATGAGATAATTTTTAACACTAATTAAATGTATATATTATGTGAACTATGTGTAAAACTAGGATTAAATAAAATATTATAAAAGATTAAAAATTTTGAGGGATAATTTATAAGTTTTATAGTTATTAACAACTAGATAATAATTAAATGAGTGTTATTAGCAAATAGCCCCTGCAAAGTTAAAAAATTGGAAGGGTTATTTATAATTTAGTTATAGTTGAAGGAGATATTTGTATTCATTTTTTCTTCCCCTAATTACATATATCATATTACCTTTGCTTGTTTGGCACACTTATTTTTGTTGTTGTTGTCCTTACACTCCTAGCCTCTTCCTTTTTGGATTTTACATCATTTCACCCTCCCATGCTCTGTTCCTTTCACCTTAATAAAAGCATTTAACCCACAAATGGATAAAGATGCCTCTGCAGCATGTTAGTGGTTATGGGTGTTGCTCAAGCAAAACCATGCTCTTGTAGGCCACCCTCCTTTCCCCTCTTTCAATTCAAATTTCTTTCATTACCAAATCATAATAATTATATTGGTTGACCAAAATATTAAGCATATTTATTCAATTAATCTACAATAATTGAATAGATTATTGAGTCATAATCATGTTAAATATAATGGATCATGTAATTTTGCAATGAAAAAGAATCACTGACACCTTCATTTGGTTAGATTTAATTTCTGAAAATAGGTAAAAAATATATTTAACAATGTGTTTGCTTCTATTTTAAAAAAATAAAATAAAATCTACTTGAAAATTGTCTTCCTGCATTTCAAGATGAAGACCACTATAGGACAAAGCTAATTTATTACTATTAGTACCACTACAGGACAAGCCAAAAAATTATTTTAATACTGTATAACTACCTGACGTAACCCTCTAATTTGTCATAAAGCTCTGTATAATTAAGCTAGTTGAATGGCAGAAGGGACCCATGATTAGTCACTTCACTTCATGCAAATTGCAACCACTCATTCTCATTTGCACCATTGTTTGCTTCATAAGAAAATTAACCTTAACAATGGCAGTGGTAATGAATTCTTCAATGTTGCAGATAGGCATTAAATTAAAAGAACTGCACTAATGAATTCTTCACTGTTCATTTATCAGCAGTTCCTATTCTTCATTAAATCAAAGTAATGTACCTATTAATTACCTATTAATTACCAATGTCCTCATCTGCAATGGTAAAATTGGGTCCGAGATTTATGTTCACTAGTCACTACTAAAGTCCCCTTTCTTTTTGCTACTTTATTTATCTCTCTTTTGCTTAGTGCTAGTGGGGCTATGAAATATTTTAATGTAAATCAAACTTTGGGTCAATAAGGAAGCAAGTTAAATCTCTTGTGAGTGGTTTTTCCTTCCACCATTTCTATAAAAGCTTGGTTAAATATGCAAAGTGGAACATTGTCGTACAAGTCACTTAATCAACCTTAAACTTCTGTCTTCATGAAGAACCAATCAAATTAGAGATAAGATTTCCACCTTTATACATCCAAGGCAAAAAACATTGAAGCTTTTATCAATATTATTATTACATGCCAATTATAACATTGCATTTTGTGTTGCTCAAGTGACAAACATATTGGGTTTGAGCAATTTAAGGGTCTGTTTGGCAACCACACATCCCAATCTCATCCTATTTCAATCCTAATCTCAACCTAAAATTAGATGAACAGTCCAGTTTGGGTGTTTGTGTGGCACATAATCTCATCTCAATCTCATCCTAATCCTCATCTCATCCAAATCATCATCCCATTTATCATACATTTACTAATCTACCCCTATTTATATACCTATATTTACCTACACTCTAATACAAATATAAAAAAGATAATTAGACAAAATAGTAATTTTACATACCCTCATTTATTACACTTATAATTTTCTCTCTCTCCATCATTTCTTATTAATTTTTTTTTCTCTCCCTCTCACTCACTCACAAACACACACAAACTTTTCTCTCTCCTTTTCTCTCTATCTCTCACACACCCACCCACCCACTCCCTCTCTCTCCCTCATATATATATATATATATATATATATAATATTTATATTATATATATAATTTATATTAATTTAATTAAACAAAGATGTTTTTGTCTATTTGTAATGTTGTTTTTTTTAGTCCCAACATTTCTCTATTTCTTTTGAGTAAAAATACAATTGAATCCCTAAATTATTTTTTAAGTTACAATCTTCTATTCTATTTACTGTATTTTTTTAAAAAAGAGAAAAAAATTACTTATCTTCACTTTTATAGGCATTTTAGTCCTCAAACTATGAGCTCAATTTCCTTGGCTAGTAAAACTATTTTATGTTTAGTTTTTTTCTCAAACTATGAAAATAGTTTGATTTTGGTCCTCAAACTATTTGTTGTTCTAAATTCGTGTCCAAATTCATCCGATGATTATTCGCTATGGATAATGGAGAAATAACGGTTATTTTTTTGTTGGGAAAATACACAAGTTTCCATGTGTTTGTTATTTTTCTGGTTCGAATCATGGGTAGCAAAAAAATTGCAATGTTGTTTTGTTGGGAAATTACAAAGTTATGGACCAAATTGTACATTTACAATCATTTCCATATTACTTGCATTCTGGTCCCACGATATTGTTTGTTATTTTTTGCACCTTGCAAATAAAAAATATACCCGATTGTTGACGGTACAAGCTTTGTTCGAGCCCCGAGTACAGATATTAGGGACCGATTCTTTGGACCGATACAATGTTATGGACCAAATTTTATGTTTACAATACTTTTCATGTTATTTGCATTCTAGTCCCCAAAATATTACTTATTATTTTCTTTATATTCAAATTCATAAATGTGCCCCATTATTCATGGCTGGGATTCTCTACGAGCTTTGAATTATCACTCACACATGTTAGGGATTGATTAATTGGCCGGATACAAATTTATGGACCAAATTGCATTCTCAAAAGAATTTTAATGTTATTTTCATTTTGCCCCATAATCTCATCCAATAGGATGGACCAAAATCCATCATCCTATAGGATTGAGAAATCACGCTTTCCAAGAGCATCTCATCCAAATATCATCCCAGTCAAACCCCAGTCAAACCCCACCCAAACACCTATATCTCATCTCAATCTCATCTCAATCTCAATCTCAACATCATTATTTCATACCATTTCTACCCCTATACAAAATAAATAAATCCAACAACCTATTTCACCTAACCACAATCATTACATACCCTTTTATATAATTTCACACCCTATTATACATCATTTTCTCTCAAACCATCCAAACACCACTACATAATCTCATCTCATCCTAATTTCAACATCATCTCATCTCATCTCATAAGTTGAGATTGAGATTGAGATTGGATTACACTTTTGCTCCCAAACAGCCCCTAAAACTGTGATTCAGCTGCAAAGTACGAAACTTGAGTTTGTACCAAGGAAATATTATGAACTTTGAACTCTTTAATTCTTTACTCTCAGTTATGACTGTCCTGATGATTCTCCCAAAAATTGATGAGTCTGAAACTTTGACTCAGTCTTTTGGTAAGGAAAGCGAACTATGAACATAGTTTGGTAATTGATTGGCAAGGTGAAGACAGAACAAGGTTCCAGGGCATTTAATGAATGAGAATAACAAGTTATACGTTAAGGGGTATCTCTGGAATCAATAATGGCACATCCTTTTAGTTTCTGATATGTGTGTTTATAGAAAAGAGGAGCTATTTCAAGTTTCATTATGATGATGTTGGGGAAGAATGGTAGTCAGCTTAAAATTCCATCCAATGCATTCAAACAAGCATTTAAAAACCACCAACCACCCTCCCTAAGGAGTCCTTTTGAAGTTCTGTTTAAGACACCAACACAGTTAAGTTACTACTATCACTGTGTGACAGTGCTGGTTTGATAGTGGAAGCTTGTGCTTTTTCAACCTCTTTTATATCTTGGTATCATAGTGATCTTGAAAAAGAAGAAAAAAAATAATATTATGGTCAAGTTTTGCAAATCAGTGACAGAATGATGATGACTTAACAGGTAGAACAGGTTTCATCTGGTTTAATATGACTTCACCTTTGAACTACTTTTAGGAGTGCGTTTTTGAACTTTGAATTTGTTGAATATAATATGGAAGATGATTAAGAAAAAAGGAAGATGGCGATGTGGGCTTCCCAGCGAAAAATGATGGTTCAGTACAATAAATGTCTTGTTTCATAATGGAATTAACATGCATGATCCTCTACCTTAATCTATATTTTATTGTCCTCTCTGTTCCTATATTGATGAGACAAAAAAAAAAAAACAAATTATGGTCTAAACTCTAATATGAATCAAACGATCAATTCTCAAGGGCCAGTTGGACTGTTTGTAACTAAAGGCTTATATCTAGTCAAATGAGGTCTAAGTGCAAAGATGTCTGAGAAGTTTCAGTCTCTATCTCTTGAGGCTAAAAGTGAAGCACAATGCATAAAGAGAAAACTCTAGGTAAAACTATCTTATCTATGTCTCTGCGGCAAGGGCCTGAAATATCCAAGAAAGCTAAAGACCTATCCATGCCTTTACTGAAAGCTTCGATGAGGCTTCTAATACAACTCAACACGAGGCAGCGTCCACAAATTCACTTTGCATATTCTTTCTCCATCAAAAATATGAATTTGATAATCTTGTCCATATAAGAGAGGGACTGGGATTATATATGTGGTGGGTAACGATGCACTGAAAGCCCACAAGCAGAGTGGAGAAGCCCTGCTCGCTCGTAAAAAGCAAAAGAAATAAATAAAGACAAAAGAGCCAATTATAGGACATACTACTCTTCAATTTCCAAAGATATATGGCTGCTGATGCTAATTTAACCTGCGCCAACTGTCGCATTTAACAGGACAAAATGGGAAGAAGGCAAAAAAGAAAGAGAAGAGAAGAGAAGAGAGAGAGAGAGAGAGAGAGAGAGAGAGAGAGAAAGGGATGATATAACATCACTCATATAATAGGACTAGATGAGAAGATCAGCACAAAACCATGAAAACATTCTCATGGATTCAGATCTACTCCGCTGAACTTCAAATTTTCAGCTGCTCCAAGCTCTGAACTGTCTGAGATTCTGGTAGGGTGTTCTCCACCTTATTGTCTTTGTCCTCAAGTTTAGCTGCTGAAAGTACATCTTGCTGGCAGGGGGCACTAATAGTCACTGGATCTTCTTTCGGGATCGGAGCAGGTTCATCTTTTCGGACCAGTGGAGCAGGTTCGTCTTTTCGGACCGGTGGAGCAGCATACACTGGAATAGCCTGCCTAATAGTGACTGCAGGGGCAACTCGTACAGGAGCAGCCCGAATTATTGGATGGGGCACTGCAGCAGGTGGTGGAAGTGGTGGTGCAGAAAATACAGGCACTGCTGTCCTTACATTCACTGGAGGTGCAATTCCCCGGCAAGGCAATCTCATTTGTTGAATTGGGACATATGGTGCGGCTCCTACTGCAGGGAACTTAGGTGGACGGGTCCCTCGGTTTTCTGGTGCAGAAGACTGTGCCATGGAATTGTCACTGGCAGTGGCAGCTAGTGGTGCCCTGCGTCGAGGACTTTCATTTGCTGTTGTCAATGAGGGCCTACTACGAGGTGACGTCCTTTGGCAAATAAAAGGAAGGATCTTTGATGTAGTAAATGGTGGAGGTTGTGGGCTGGTTGGCCTGTGACTTTGAATCTGAAACTTTTTTGGAAATGGAATTGGAGTATTAGAATATGACATTCCCATCTTTTCCTTTATCCGGTAGTTCAGCAAGGCTCGTGCTATGGTGATCTGTTCTAATTCATCGGTGTTCTCTGGTTCAGATGAAGAGCTAGCAGTTTCTTTTGCCACTGGCAAGAAGGAAGATATGTCAATTCACATATAACTGTTTACATGGTACACGTTAAATCTGACTCAGATCACAAAAGAAAAGAACTTTAAGATTGTCACAAAGGCATGTCAAAACTATCAGTCATCGTGACATTTTATCTTATGGAAAATAACTTGGGACATAAACTTAGAGTGTGCACTTGGGTAGGACTGATATAGGATGATTGTCCTCATCCCCAATAGACCATATTAAAGTTCACGATTTGACCTAAAATTGATTATGATAGCTCCAACCCAGTTCCAAAAGACAACTTTTGAAGTGATAAACTTGTTACATGCCATGAGAGAAATATGAGAAATGAGAAAACTGATCAGGGATTGGGTAATGCCACTGTGCTATGTGGGGTATAAATTCAGAAGACAAATTTATAAAATTCCATGTTTACATGGCAGCAATTATTTATTCAGTTGAAAACTTAGCTGTCCACTTACATTGTTTTAGAGAGGACCAAGCTGCCATAGCTGCATTCTTCTCTGCTTGTTTCTTATTCTTGGCAGGTTCACCAGTAAATATGATTCCTGCCAATTCTACTGTCCCAGTAAAAACAGGTAAATGTCCTAGGCCAGACCTGTATGTTGTGTATTGGGGCAACGGAGCCCCCACCCTTTGTGCAATTTCCTGTAATAAGTTCTTGTAGACTCCCGTCTCATCCTAAACAATAAAGATAAATAATAAAGAGTGATAAGTATATGGACGATGAAACTACCAGATTTATTATGTGAATACATTGACAAAGCCCAAAGGTAACCGAGTCCAACGGTATTAAAACATTATGGACAACCACTTGCCAAGAATAGGCATATTTAAAGCAGAGAGAGGTTTTACTAAACATGGAGAAACGGCCACTGATGCTGAGGTGTATAACAGTCTAAAAGACAAACAGAAAAGTTGAAAGCTGCGCTGTTTTGCGCAAAATCCGGGCATCCGATGAAGTCCACGTTACGGTTATAAAACCGTTAGCACAAAACCATGTGCCATTACGACTAGAAGTAAACAATGGGCAAAACCATTTACACATAGAACAGGGTTTCTAAGAATGAAATATTGTGCTCTCTTCCATACTGATTTCTAATAGATAGTAGCAAGCCTTAGGAATGATGAACCATATTACCAGCAGAATTTGAGCAATGCTTTTAGAGTCAGTAACACATCTTTCCCTTGAGATTTAGCAAAGATGGGTAAGATAGTGATTCTATATTTACCAGTGAAATTTGAGTATCAGATTCATCAACTTGTTGGAAAAATATACAGAATTGCAAAAAGTTTAGACAACAGACTTTGATTGTGAGAAACATTCCAACAATTAACTTTATGAATCTTCGATAAGGATTTACCACTCAGATGATCAGACAGTTCATAAAAACCATACCAAGAGCAAGAAGCAATTTGATTTGAGGTTCCTTGAATACCATATTAAAAGATTTGCCTTTCCCAGTGAATACTGCTAACTGAGCAACACATTCAGATTTTTTTTTTCAAAAAAAAAAAAAGAAAAACAGAGTCTCACACAAAAGAAACAGGACACCACAATGTGTAAGTCAGTATGGATACTGTATCATCATTTTCCCCTTCAGTAAGTGCAACTTTCACACTACATCCAAAGATCATATTTCAAGCATCTGCATCATGTAAAAGTATAACAAAAAAAAACTGAACTTGATGTTAGAAAACATTTGCAAAGCCAAAACTTTAGTACTCCTTCGTCCTTCCTACCAAGTCAAACAAACAGAAACAGAGCTCATCAGAAATCAGAAAATGTTGTTCCATTGCACCCATTAATCAAACAAAACCGAGTCAGTCTCGCTTCATGCTAACTCAGAACCTTCCGAGTTCAGAGCATTTTTAGCTTCTTGGTATAACATTAAAGACCAAGGGCATTTAGGTCATTAGGCGACCCAACCAAACTCGCTAGGTTCAGGCGTCGGCAGAAAAAAACCACTATATCGCCGGCGACCAACGCCGGGAACAGGCCAACAGAACCCTATTGCAGGCGCATGTTAGTCTATTGCATTTTATTGGTTGATTAATTTTCCTCTACAGAGTAAAATCACAAAGAATGAAGAAAGAAAAGCAGAGGCAAAACAAAACCCTAACGGAATTAGTTCGAAATTAAACTGACCAGAATACGAGCGGCGAGGGAGTGTGAGGGCCCACGGTGGGAGAGAGAAATGAGAGCGACTTCGGCGGCGGAGTGTTCGGCTTGCCGGAGAGTGTTGCAATAGTGAGGGCTTTCGAAGATCTCGCCGTTGAAGTTAACGGTGGCTTTGAACCTCGGCGCGTGATCGGGACCTTCCCGAATGCACGTGTACGAAGGGAGGTTGAAGCAGCTCCTCTGTGCCAGCTCCTGAAGCTGGTTCTTGTACATTTCTGCTTCGTAAGCTTCTGCACTTTCTTCTTCTTCTAGAAAGTGGTTTGCTTTTGCTAGCAGAAATGGTAGCCGGAGCCAGATCGGATCAGTTTGTTCGGGTCGACCCGGATGAAATACCCGGGGTTTTCAAGCGAATTCTGGAGCAAGAATGGAGGAGGAATGAGAAGGGTATGGAGGGAGAAAGTGAGGTTTGCAGAAGAGAGAGAAAAAAGAAGAAAGGAGTAGAGAGAGAAAGAGGGAGGAAGAAGAAGAGAAGGGAAGAGAAAAGACACAGGGAGTAAATTTCTAGTGGGGGTTTTTATTTTCAGCCAATATTATTATATTGGAAACTTATTTATTGCTTTGTTGCTAGGAGTCAACTGAACGTTAGGCTGCTGCATGGATGTGATCTTTTCCTTTTTCTTTTTTTTTTTTCCTTTGTTTTTTAATAATAATAAATGGTGATTATGTTTTTAACTAAAGAGGTTTCTTATTTTATTTTGTTCAAGTGCTATTTCCAAATGCATAGTTTGGAAAGCTTGTTAAGCTGGGTTCTACTAATCTCAAAATCAAATTTGAAACACCATAATGGTTTTTCTTTTAGTTGTTTACTCAATTTCAGGATGCTAATAAGTATAATATCTGATACTTTTATCACTATCTATACTTATATATGTTCATTTTATTCAATACCCGTACATGCCATAATTTATCCATATTTAATGCAGGGTTTGAAAAGCTTCTTTAACTGAGTTTTACTAATCTCAAAATCAAATATAACACATTATAGTGATTTTTCTTTTGGTTTTTTACTCTATTTTAGGGATGATAATAAGTAGGATATCTGATACTTTTATCATTATCCATATTTGTATATGTTCACCTTATTCAATACGCGTACAGGCCGTACTGTGTATTTGTACTCTATTCGTATTTGATAAATTAGTATATGTATTTGTACTCTATTTTAAGAATGATAATAAGTAAGATATCTAGTACTTTTATCACTATCCATATTTGTATATGTTAATATGGATGACAATTTGGGCGGGTATTCAGGATACCCGTAAAAAAAATACCCGATATTAGTCGAATATCGGATAAAGAACGGGTAGTGAAAAATAAAAAATTATCGGATATCGAGGTGGATACGAATATTAATTTAACTATCTGGTATCCTTTCGAAATGAATAGTTAGGGTACCTAGTACTATAATATAAATATTTTATTATTTTATACATTTTCTATTATATTTTTAATTATTTTATTTTAAATAACATATATTGAATATTAGATATCAGATATATTCGATTTTTTAAGTGGATTCTATCTCATTGGCACCCGCAATGTGTTTCATGTTTGTCTAGATTTATCATTTGCATTTCGGTGCTTGGATCAAATTCCAAGAATCCGTTTGTCATGATTAAGTTGAAAATTATTTAGACCAATATCATATTGGTAAAAACCTTGTGGCATAAATGTAGAAGTTGGACTATTTGTTGGGCAGGCAGTTTTGAACAAAACTTTTAACGAAACTACTCCAATCAGTTTGAGTAAGTTTTGACTGGGCGGTTAAAACATTCTGCTTAACCAAATTAAACTAAATTAAAAAATTATTGGTTTGAGCAATTTAAAAGTTATTTTTTATTTTTATTAATTAATGATAGAATTAGAAGAAAAAATTAGAGTTAGGATACCTAGTATATGATACCCTATAATATAAATATTTTATTATATTTTATACATTTTCTGTTATATTTTTAATCATTTTTATTTTAAATAACATATATTGAATATCATATATTAGATATATTCGATTTTTTAAGTGGATTCTATCTCATTGGCACCTGCAATGTGTTTCATGTTTGTCTAGATTTATTGTTTGCATTTCGGTGCTTTGGTCAAATTCCAAGAATCAGTTTGTCATGATTAAGTTGAAAATTATTTAGACCAATATCATATTGGTAAAAACCTTGTGGCGTAAACGTAAAAGTTGGACTATTTGTTGGGTAGTTTAGGTAGTTTTGAACAAAACTTTTAATGAAACTGCTCTAATCAGTTTGAGTAAGTTTTGACTGAGCGGTTAAAATATTTTGCTTAACCAAATTAAACTAAATTAAAAAATTATTGGTTTGAGCAATTTAAAATTTATTTTTATCAATTAATGATTGAATTAGAAGAAAAATTAGAGTATTAAAATAAGAAATTTGATAGGAGAAGATACTACAAAATGAGAATGGTAGTTAGTTGGCCATTCAAATGAAAAATTTTTGTAAGACAATAAGATATTATAATAAAAAATAGGGGAAATTGTATTTACCCACCCTTAACTATGTGTTCAATTGCAATGTCCTCCCTGATCTATGAAAAATAACAATTAACCCTCCAATCTATTAATTTCTTAACAATGTCCTCCAACCGTTAGTAACACTGTTAACTTTTTTATCTTGAACTCCTCGTAAGTTGCATAAATACTTCATAAAATGGTCAAGTGACATAATTTTATATAACATGTGCAATTCATATGAGACTTAAAATTTAAAAAGTTAACGGTGTTACTAACTGTTGGGGGGACATTGCTAATAAATCAATAGATTAGGGGGTTAATTGTTATTTTTCATAGATTAGAGGAGACATTGCAATTGAACACATAGTTTAGAGTGGGTAAATGCAATTTCCCCTAAAAAAATATGTCTGATTTCATGATGTTTCAAAAGAGAAATGATATTTTTTTGTGTTAAATACTTAAATGGGATTACATATAATAAATAAAAGTAAAATAATATATATATAGATATAAAATGTTAGCGATTTGTTCGATTAATTATATGTTAAAATTGTGATTAATTGTATGTGAAAATTGTTAATCAAACCAAAACAATCAATTTTGATGCATTTTTAATTAAATCAAACTGTTTATTATTTGGTTTGGTTCAGGTTTTGCTTCAATTTGATCAAATTGAATCAATTTTGATGTAGATTTTAGTCCCACTTTAAACTTTGTTAATCTTCTCTGTGAAATGAAATTTGACGTGTACAACTAACTTTGAGGAGAAAGCAAATTGGCGTGAGGAGCATAATCATAAAAAAAATAATAATAAAAGATATAAGACCAAGATTGCAACGTATTCCAAAGATAAGGGATCAAAATTGCACTTAAGCGTTTAACTCGTCACATCTTCATGTTATGTCAACGTTAACGGATAAAGAGGAGCGGATATGAGGGTGAGAATAATAGTGAAACTGTTTATAAAGATGTGAGACTAAAAATAGAAAAAAAATTATAGGTCGATTTGTAACTTGATCAAAAGATAAAGAACCAAATTTACACTTTAATCAAAATATGAAATAAACTTCTAACTATTCAAATCGAATTGCTCAAACCACAATTTATTAATTTAGGTTGATTTAATTAAATAAATTATTTTTAACTAATTAATTAAGAATTACTTTAAATCAATATGACCAGTTTGATCAAAAAATTGTTTAAAACTATCTAAATCACCCAACAAACACTCCTATATATCTCCTACTGTTGGGAGTTTAGATCACAAAGCAGGTCTTGAAATCTTTTGTTTTTTGGTTACATTTAATATGGTCTTTTTTTTTTTTCTTAAAAATGTAGTGTGGTGAAAGAAAGTACAATGTATTTTGTGGGCCAACTAAAATTATATGCAATGTTAAAAACTCATGGTTGTGCCTTTTTTTATATATATAAATAAATAATAATACTAGTAATTGTTTTAGTTCACCACTTCACCATATAAATTTTCGGTTAGAAAGAAATTTCGTATATATTTTTAATGAAACAGGTGGAATCTACTTATGTTTGCATTAATACTCCGAACCTATCATTCTCTAAACTAATGGCATATACATGTGCAACTACGACTATCTGTCCCATTACCTTTTAAGTGACTAAGGCAATAAATATCAAATTACCTCAACACACTAAACAAAATGTTGGTTTAGTCCTTGGACCACTTTTTTTTTTTCAAAAAAAACATAGATGACTTCAAAAGGTTAAAATTTAAAAGAAAAATCTAAATTTTTTAATGAAAATCTCTCATCATTAATCTCTCATGAACAATTTGTTAACTTTCTAAATACACTTCCTATCAAAAAAAAAACTTTCTATATACACTTAAAGTTTGCCATGTATCACAATCAAAAAAAAAAGTTTGCCATGTAAAGGAGTAGCATTTTCAAATAAAAACAAAAATAATGAGCATAAAAATATTTATAGCTAATGAACAACTGTTTGACAACTAATTTTTTATTGGTTAGATTTGTATTAAAGAGAATTTATTGACTTAATTAATGCCTATATTTTTTTAATCTCGTAGATGCAAATTAGAAATTCAATATATATTTATTTAATAGGTCATGAGTGTTCTTGATAACGTTGAGCAACTGAGCGTTAATAAAGGCGTGCTATTATTTATGTGAATAATAAATATCTTTGGAATCTTTCTTTAATTTTATCTTTAAATAATAATAATAGTTTTTAAGATTAGATAGTGCTTGCCAAAGAGGTCATGATTTAAAACAGTAATAAAGAGACTTAACTTTTTTCATAATGGCATTGGCAAATATAATGGAAGAGGCACTGAAGAACCCTATAACAAGTCACGTGATCTGCATTAGTGAGATAATTATGGTGTGTTTTAATTATTATTATTATTGTAATTTATTTTTCAGTATGAATGTGTTGTGGTATTCACACTGAAAACTTTAAGCGTGTATTTTACTCTTGGAGTTGAAGATAATAAATAATAATACAATTTTCATTAATTTTAGATGCAAATTATATTCATTACAAGCTTAGTTATTTTGATTAAATTATTAATTCCTTCCAAAACTTGAATACCCCCTCTTAGTGAACGATGGAGATAAAGATGATAGAGTAGTTTATATTGCACAAGTCAGAAGAAGGAAGAGAAATTACCAAATTGTTATTGTCTTTTTTATGATGCCGAGGTCAAAGGGTAAAACTATCAAGTATAGACACCGATATAGATGATGCGGTATACGACATAGACACGGATATATTGACATATTAGATTCTTAAAATTACACGACACGATATGACATATATTCATATATATAAATAAATAAAAATTCATAAATTTTTATGAAAATTTTAAAAATCACAATATCTATTTATAATATATGTTATATGTGATATTAGTTTCTTTTGTTTGTTATGATAAAGTTAAAAAAAAATTAATTTTATATTCTAAAATTTATAAATATATGTCATGTGAGTGTTGTCTAACTGTTGGACATAGACATGTATCCAACATGGCGATATACTCTCAAAATAAAATGTTCATGTTTCATAGGAATAAAAATAGATAATAATGCACGGGGTAGTATGGTAAATTGAGAAGTCGTAAGATTCATTGTCATGGTATAAGTGGGGAACAAACTTTTTTAATCTCCGAAAACGGTGAAGTTTGACTCTGCGAAATAACGAAAATGCCAGCAACGAGTTTTAAGAAGTGCTTTTTTGACAAAATGGTGCCACCAAATCCACAACCAAGATGACAAACTTATCAATGAAAGTGGATCTTCAATACACCACCTTATCATTATTGATGATTCATACATATATATACATTCAATGGGCCATCATGTCTTTTCGTTTTATTATCAGAACAAAAAAAATAAACAGAATTTTATAAAATTTCTTCAGCTTTTTCCTCTCATGATAAGCCAAGCCAAGCCAACAATTTGGATCTCTATGTGTATTATAGATATAGTGTTGAAAAAGAAATAAATAATTAAAGAGATAAAATGTCAGAGATATGAGTTTCACTGATACTTTACTGCTCTTGTCTCTCTCAACACTACACTTATAAAATTTAGGTCTGCCAAGCCGAGCCCTAGAATATCAAAGGAATATTGTTTTTGAATAAAAAACGTCATTCTGAATGACGTGTTGGATCATCACTTCATAACTAGTGTACAGTCACCCTCTATCTATGGATTTACTCACCTTCTTCATATATTCACACAGGTAATAATAAGATTGAAAAGATAAATGGATTAAAATGTATATGTAAACTGAAAACTTTCGTCACTTAACTGTACTCTTTATGTTTTTAGTTTTTCCAAAAAAGAAAAAAAGAAAAGAAAGGAAAGAAGAATAATGATATGATCGAATGATAAACCCAAAATATGACATACCATATTTTTACTGCAAAGGCCTTTTCCGTTGCTGACACTACAGATGATCACAGAAACAGTAAGGATGTTCAGATTTCAAACTCCATTGCCAATTTGGTGTTGAGGGACAGACAAGTAGACAAGCTTACAAGAAAAGAAAATCTATGTCGTACAATTTTCCTTACTTTTGTGCATAAGTGAGTATGTAAGTATTTGTATTTCTCGTCCACCTTAAAAACAAAATTACATCAACGTGTTCCCACAAATGAAACATTTCAGGTCATCAAATCATTCGCCACTCCTTCAACTCCCTATTATATAGCTTTTGAACTTCGACTTGCAGCCAACAGCCCAACAGAGTCCTACACACTAAATTCAGCTCCACTATGATTTCCTTATTTCCACTCATATAAATCGATTATAAAAGTAAGTAAATAATTTAAGTATTTAACTCATAAAAGAGAGTAACTTTTAATTTCATCATTAAAAAAAATTTTATAGAATTAACCTTTTAAAAATATAACTAGAATTAATTTAATCTATTTGTTAAACAAATTAATATAAAACTAAATTGAAAGAGTTATTATCACTTAGAAATTAAATTAAAACTTTCTTCCGCATAAAATTTGAGATTCAAGTGGTGTCAATACATACTTCATTTTTTTTTTTTAAAAAATGTATATATATATATATATATANCCCTGTATATATATATATATATATATATTTATATATTTTTTTTTGGCCAGTACACACAAACTTGAACGCGCACAAGTGTTTTCCCTATCACGAATCCACTAGAGTCACCTGCTCTTTCAGATTACGGTTAACTATTCCAAATTCAATCATTTTTACATCAAAGGTCACTTCCTATAAATACAATAAAAAGTAAAGAAAAAAAGGAATGAAATTTGTAGGAACTTTATAAAATAAACAATATAGTACATGTTTACACTACAGCTACGAAATCACCATGAAAAAGGGCTAGATCCTAGCAAAAATATCTCATTCTCCACATCTTTTACCCATTGACAAACCCGGTTGCAAGTCCTTATTGCCAAGGCCTGCATATGATCATCATTATATTAAAATACTTAAAATCCATCAATTAAGAGTAACACAAACAAGAAATTTGTGAGCTTCTACCAGAGAGTGTTTCTCTCCTCTATGGCTCCCAATAATGCTTACTCATATACAAACTAAAATAGTAATTTTGCAAATGAAAATGAACACTAAATTTTATGGATGAAGTACAAACAACTGCTTGATCAATGTGAAAAATGCCTGCATCTAGGTTGATAAAATTAAATAATGGTAGACGATGTAGGGCATTCTTGTTATATGATAAAATAAACAAGTCTTGTAGAAAAACAGAAGGTGTACCTTGTCAGCAAGGGGATCAAAGGCTGCATACAGCTCAAAATCCTGTGTCACCCAACATAGAAGAACTGCCACATAAAAATGATTTATTAATTTCATAGCTTAGTTGAGCTGCAAACATAATGAAGCTTTATAATTTATAACTAAAATCACTTGGGATTAAGTCAACGTACTTGCAATGTAAACCTTATCACAAAATGATTACTTTATAAAATCAAAATCACATCAAACTCCCACAACACCAACCCTACACCCCCTCCCCCGACTCTTATCCCACAACAGCAGGTCCCCCCGGAAAAAGAAAAGTAAGATTTCAAATGGATAAATAAGAGTATTATCAAGATCATAATTGACAAGTGCAGAAATATTACCATAGTTTTCATCTCTTCTAAATTGAGTTTTGTGTGGCCCAACTCCTTTGTCGTGCATGGAGGCAAAAAGTTTCTGGTAAGCTCTATACAGTCTGCAAGAATAGAAGATGGTTATGATATTTGTACCAAAAAAAAAAGGGTTTCAAAAGTAAATGTAATAAAACTACACAAAGACAAGCTTAAGGTGTTGGCCAAAAAAAAAAAAGCTTAAGGTGTGAACAAAGTCACTTAGAAAATTTACTACCTTTTCTGCTGCTTGGGACTATTGATTGGTGCTGAGAACTCTGAAGATACATATTGGTCCAGATATATACTTCGGTATATGAAATGCCACAACCCACAAGGACCACCAATGCCAAAAACAGGTTGGTTCAATCTGTCTGGAGACTCTGTTGGAGGCCCATGCTGGCCCAAATGAGGAGATGATCGAGTACGCGTTAAGGGATCCAAAAGCAGATCCTCAATGTGCATACCACCATCTAGCAAGGATCTCTGAACTTCACTCAGGACATGTGACTTCAGAAGAACCATTTCAATACGAATCCTAAAAGTTTGCAGGAAAATTTCTAAAACATACAAGAAGACAATAGCTGCACAGAAATCTATATCTTGCTAAATAAGTATTACACTCTTTTCTCCCACTAATTTCTTTCTTTCATTCTTTTATATATGTATATGTGTGTGTGTATATATATATATATATTCTCCCACTTCCCATAGCGGTTACACCCACAAAGTTAAGATTGAGGATCTATGATCAGATTATGAAAATGAACCACCATTTACCTGCAATCCTTAAGATGATAAAAGGCATCTGAACTAGTGGTTAGCAACATCAAGTATGTGTCAGCCTGTCACAAATATGGACTAATTTTGTCAATCAATTGCTAAATCAATATAAAACATATAGTACAAATAAGCAAATGGTCTATTGTATTCAAATCTCACTCACATCAAAATAATGGATATAAGCATACAAAAATGCAAAGGGATTATATCTTGGCAGGCAAACTGGAGAAAATGACTCCGACATCCTGCAGAAAGCCGAAGACAAAAGTGTAAGAAAGTTCACAAGGGTATGATGAAGCAAAATATGTGCACCATTACAATTAAGTCCAAAATCCGTGCATGTAACACGTGAAATTGAGCAAGATAAATATTTTCACACGCAGCCTAATGAGAATGTAACAAGTGAACAATATTGAGATTATCACAAGACATATAATGAACAGAGTTGAAGTCCCTGGATTGTTACTCTGGAAGGAATTCGTGCATGTTAACTTGCTTTAGTTAGCAATAAATTTAAGTATCTCTTAAGAATGACAGGCTTCTTAGAACTTAATTTACCAAAAATAACAATAAAGAAAATCTCCAAAGAATGAACAGAAAATTATATCATCAAGCCATATGTAAGATAAAGACTTGCCAGTTCTACTTGCCTAAAGGATTCTGAGGACATAACAAAATTGGCAAGCAGCAGTATATCATCTGGATGAAGAGAAGCCTTCTGAGCACCAACAAGACTGACTACCTGCTTTCAATCTTGAATATGTTATTCAATATCAATATATTTAAAAACTTAAAATTAAGTAAAGGATCAACCTTGTGCCTGCTCATTAGTATTGCAAACAAAACACCTGAATCAGCAACATCTTGCAAGATAGCACCTGCAGCTTGTCTTGTGGGATATGCAAGAGGAAGACAAGTATAGGCATGAAGAAATGTAGCTGGGTTCCTGAAATGGTCATATAAACCACACTATTTACCAGCAGCACTTGAAATTGGAAGCTTAACAAACAAACTACCACCATTCTCAAGCCTGACAAAGAAATAACAGAAGATCGCCAAAAAAAAACACACCTAACTATCCCATCCCAAAGTATGTTCTTTTTAAAAGTTGGGCAAGTCTGGAGCTGAGAATTGAGAAACAAACCAATTGAAAGAATGTACTAGAGAAGAGAAGACAATGTCCGTTCCTCCAAGCAATGGGGTCATGTCAAATTTTGGATTCTTCTCGAAACATCTGTTTACTGACTTCGTTAATATAACAAGAATCTGCATATGTGTCAATAACAGGACCATCACATAAACATCAGAACAAAACTTGCCCAATTAAATGAGATGATATTCTATTAGTAATTTGAGAAACAACCGAAGCAGAAGAGGAGGCATGGTCAAGCAAGCATATCAATCCAGAAAATTTTTATCTGTAACTGAATTATACCTGATCATAAATAAGCTCCAACTGCCCCTTTAGTGACTCATAAGGTTCTTCTGTGCAGCTGATGCAAACTAGGTAAATTGGTCCTTTCACGAGAAAAACCACCTGTACCACAAAATTTCAAACATCAAAACTTGGGATTTCTTAGGCAAGATATAAATAGTTACATCCCTGTTTCCCATTAGCATTAAATATTTATGATAGATAGCTTTATAACCAAGAGTATTTATAGGAGACAGACCACATTCAAAGGTGTCACAAACACGTTAGAGTTAGTTGGAATTCAAATACGATTTTGGAATAACATAAATAGTTATGAGATCTCCAAGTGATGGCTTTCAAAAAAGCACTGAAACCATATCTATACAATGTCAAGACTTCTTATTGAAATATAAAATTTTTAAAATGTAAACAAGTGTTCAGACCTGATGCTTTCCAGCCCTCAAGAATTTGATTGAGTCACCCCTTAAAAGAAAGAAAAAATGATAGAAAGCCCCTTGTCAAATTCATAGAATAGAATAACCAAATAGGATTATCAAATAATTAGAAACTATCAGGTTGTATTCAGCAAAGAATAGAACTTATCCTACCCATTCTGCACAAAGGAAATTATTGCTTGCAAAGTAGCCGAAAATCCTGCAAGCTTGTGTTCATCCCCATATCTGGAAGGTTAAAAAAGGTGTGGCACAAGATATAAAGAACTAGGGCATGATCTTTAAGGTAACAAACCTAAGATAGAGATGAGCACAAATTGAAGGAAATCTATGAGCAAAGTTAACACTGACCTTGAATATATTGGTTTGCCAGAATGACTCAGAATAAAAAAATGCTTCTTCCTTTTCCTCCAAGATATGGAAGCATCATCCTGCACTTTATAGTTCAGTCAAATTACTTTTCACTTCTGACACCAAAAGTTTCATGATTTAAAGCTAACTAGCACTTTGGCATTATTATCATCTTCATTTCCCCCTAATCTCATGCTATTGATAATATCTTGCAATCACAATGCCCTACAATATTTTAAGATCATATAAATAACTTGAAGTTTCTCTGCTTTGCATTGTATGATTCAGTATTTTCCATTAATAACCGTCAATGCTCTACCTATGCGAACACAAAGGTCCATATCATGCTTGCATGCTTAAATGCTTAAACGCTGCATTACTAAAAACAGTAACAGTTTTTGCCATGTAGTGCTCCACATTCCACAAGTACATGCTATGCTAATCGAGATTTCCCAACTAAACTAAGCATAAAATGAAGGTCATTTTCTTTCTCAAATGAATTCCATTATACAATAGGACTAAATGGACAAGCAATTAGATGGATAAGAAGGAACAGGAACCAATCCCACTCAATTGTTCTCACAAATTGCTGAATTCTCAAACCAATTGTTGGAAAGAAAAAAAAAATCAGAAATATAGTGAAGATACATACCTCAGTTTGATGTCGTTTCCCAGGAAGCCAGGACATCTGGGAATCGGAGATTCCGTGGTGAACGGCAACAGCATTCCTGACCTCCTCTATTTGGTCGTGTTCAACAACGTCGTCAATTAAGGAGCCGCTAGTGGCATTGCTACTGCCCCTCTCACCGGCATATCCACTGCTGCTAGGGCTGGAGGGCCCATCAATATCGAGCTCCGAAACGGTCGTCCCCCATACGAAGCCATGCTCGGAAGATTCTCTACCCTCTCCAATCTGGTTCTCCAGTGCAATTAGAGTGTTCTGATTGACGACTCCGTGGGCTTCTCGATCGCCATCAGAGAGGGTCAAATTCAATGTGACGGAAGCCAATTGGTTTTGGATGGATTGAGGGTTAGGGTGGAGGTCATGGTCGGATTCGGAAGTGGAAGAATTGGTATCGGATGGCATCTGCTATCAAGTATCAAGGAAACACACAAAATTAGGGTTTGATTTAGGGATTAACGTTGAAGTTTTACAGAGGTGTTGATTGCGTAGGAGTTAGCAATCTTGGGCTGCCAGTCGCTCAACTTGCCTCGCCATCCTCTCACTTTCTCTCTCTCTCTGACCAGTAGGTGGAGGGAGGGATCACTCGCTGCATCAGAATCCGGCTTCACCGTTTTAGTATGAAACACTTCATCTTAAAAAATAAAAATATTTACTTTAGACTGGTGTCTGCTAGTTTGTGTCCTCGCTACTCTCATATAAGATAAGATTGTGCTAACCAATTCTTCTTTCATTTTGTATGATTTGATGATGATTTGTTGTATGTATTCTTATCCCATCTTGTGTTCTTATATTCTATAAATATGTAGAGATTGTCTAAAATGAGATATATGCGTGAGAAGTATTTTGATTGTTAGTTTCTTAAACCATATAAAAAAAAAAATATTTTTGACATCAAATATTAAAAGAGAAAAAAAAATAATAAAAAAGATTAAGTACTATTCACTAATTCAAATGAAAAATATTTTTATTAAAATAAAATAAATATTATAAAATTCAAATTAATTTTTATACAAATAATTAATCTTTATATGTTCATTAGGGTATGTGAACACACACTTATATATATATTTAACCAAATCTTACCGTCTTGAACTATATTAAAGAACCCGACCCAAAAAAAATATTTAATCTTATTATCTAGAGGTAGTACTAAAAGATGAATTATTAACTAAATCATTCTTATTTTAACTCATATGATGATTATCACATCCTACTAATTTTTTGGGAGGAACCATTCAATTTCAACCTTAGGGTGTGTTTGGATGGGGTGTCAAGGGGAGAATGGAGAGGAGTGGAAGGGACAAAAAATTAAAAATTGTTGTTTGGATGTTTTTTGAGAGAGGAGAGGAATGGAGAAGGGGTGCCTCCAAAGCACCCCTTGGCACCCCAAAATTTAATTTTTGCTGACCCCCCAAATTGGGGTGCCAAGGATGGAGAGGACAACTTTAAAAATTTTAAGGCAATTATACCCCATGATTTTATTAATATTATTGATCTTTCTAAACCCTAATATTATTTAGTACAAATTCAGGGACCAAAATGTATAAAATTATTTCAAATATTATTAATTTATGACAAGATTATCATGTGTCAATTCCTGTCCTCACTAAAAACTCCCAAACAACATATCTACTCAGTCCATTAACATCCTTTCCACTCCACCCCATTAGTGTCCATTAATGTCTTCTCCTCTCCATCCTCACTAAAACTCCCAAACATAGCCTAAAGTGATTTATTTGTATGGAAGGACATGTATCATCTTCCTCCGCGTTTCACCAACCCCATTTCATTACATTTTGTCGTTTAGGGTTTTGTTTTGTTGCGATAAAGACATGATATGCCAATAGACAAAGTCACAAAGATCACCCCCATAGGGAAAAAAAATTAACTTGTAAAAAAAGGAAAAATAAGAAAAGACGGGAGAATCACTTGATGACAAAATTGTCCTTGCTTTTAGTCAACCAAAATTGCCTGTAAGCCATGAAGCTGTTTGTCCTGAAATGTCAATAAGTCACTTTCCTATAAAAGTAAACCCCATACATGTCCACATCCGTAAATCATGTAAGTAATACCCAATACTTTTTTTTTTTCAAAATAAAAATAAAAGTAACGTAGTTTGTGTTTAAAACTATCAACCATGGCACTTGTTCTGTGTTTTTCTTTTTCAAACAGCAATTTGCATCGCAAGTTGCTCTTCTTTTTATGAAAAGAGAATTTCACCTTATTTTAATCATGTTAATTCAACGGAAAATGGTTATATGGTATTAACAACTGATAATTTTATTTTTAAATCCATAATTTTTTATAAGGTTTTTAAATCAATAATTTGTTGTTATAAGAGAATATTCGAAAGTAAATTAATAATTAATAATAAATTAATCTAGGTGCCAAGAGTTTAAACATTACTCATGAATAAAGTTAGAGTTTGCCATAATTAATAGATAGTTAAATCTTTTCTCAGCTATATTCATAAGATTATAAACTCAAAATTTTATTTAAGTAATGCTAAATACATTAATTAGATAGTTAAGTCTTTTAAACATGATATCTTAAATAAAAATTGAGTTGTGTATAAAGGAAAAAATCTGTGTTGTTGAAGATAGAATCCACTTCAATAATTTTTTACTCTTAAGAAACTTAATGTGATAAAATTTGTTATTATGTTATTTTAATGAATGTAATATCAAAATGGCATTAGAAGTCTAAAAAAGAAAAAATAAATAAACTAAAAGGTTCAAAATCTCAATGATAATACCATGTTAGATTTGAAGCCCATTTAGGTGGCTGAATCCAAGACTTGACCAACTACAACACAATTCTCCTTTATTGGTCCAAAGCAAAAAGAAAGCACAAAGCACTCTATTGCAATCCCATAAAAGAAAAAAGAAAAAAAAGAAAAAGGCATTATTTACAACTGGCTTCATTCCATTATTAGTGACCTAATGTATTGCTAATTAATTCCCATCTAACTTCACACACACAACACATACATGTATGTGTTTTGAACTAAAAATAGGCCAATGGCGTTGAAATAGATATGGCTAAAGGAAGAAGATAGATAGTTGTTCCCCTACCCAAATTTAAGTCCAACGCCTATTGACAAATGACAAATGCTTTCACTTTCACCACATTATTCAACCACAAACTCTCAAAACCCATATGAGCCACAATATTGCAACAAATTCAAAACCTTTTAAAAGAAAATTCAATAAGAATCATGATATTTTATTATAGTAAGGGGAAGGACAAATGATATTCTTCGATTTAGCGTTTTAATTGAATGAAAGAAAAATAAAAAATGAAATAGGTGAATTGCATCATGTACGAAATGGGTGTCATTTTCATGTAGCCTTGGGCTTTGGTCCCAAACCTAAACTCCTCAACCTCCTCAAAAACCCAAACCCCACCAATCATTGAACCACCCTCCCTACTTCCTCATTTCTACTGCTATTACGGTCCCACCACCATTCCTCTCTATTCTTTCAACTTTCATCTTACCAATTTTACATGAATTCCTCCTCATTCTTCAATAATCAAAAAATATCATAACACTATAAACTAATTACACATAATGCAAATCCTCATATTAATTCATTTCTAATCAGTTACACATGTTGAAAATCGAATTTCGAATCCTCTTCCATCGCCTCATCGGTAAAATTACTCATAAACACTAAGTGGGGAAAAAATAAAAGAAAGAAGAAAAAAATATTTCCGCAGATACCGATACGGAGAAAATTTTACCCAGATTGAAATCCGGGTTCTGTTGTACCCGACGGAGCTAGTCTTGGAACCCGGTTTTGGCCCAAATAGCATTTCGGACCCTGCTGAGATCTCGTCCCTTTAGGGTCCTCCCGACGCCTTCGTGCACCGATAACGAAGCCATCCTCGTCCTCGCCAGAAACTCATGCGGCGGAACCCTTCCGCCGCCGCCGTCGCAGCAGTCGTCGCTGTCGCCGCCGCCTTCGTCGTCGTCATCGTCGATGGTGTTACTCCTCCGATTCTCCCTGTACTCGTTTCCGAGGATCTTCGACCAGTCCGGGATGTTGACCGGCATCGACGCCGGAGTCCCGACGGAATCTGATAATTTGGAGGAAGAGGATTTCCTGGCGATGCGAATGGATTTGCGAAACTCGGGCGAGTTGGTGCGGGCCGAGTTGTTGTAGATGTCGGACTCGTCGAATTCAAAGACGGATTCGGAAGACAAGGTTGGGGAATCTCCGGGAAGGAAACGGTAGTTTGGTCTAGCGAAGTAGCCCTTACTGGTTGCCATTTTCAATCACACTTTGCAGATTTGTTTCTTCCTGGTTTCTTATCGGTGTGTGAGATATTTTTCTTCTTCTGTTGTGTGATCGTCAATGAGTTTCCTTCCTAGTTTGTTTTGCTTCTTCAATTCCATGGTTGCAATAGGCTTTTATAAAGGTTGGGTGATTGGGTTGCTTTTTTAAAAATAAAATAATGAAAAAAAGAAAGGGATTGGGTTGCATTTGCATTTGCATTATGGATAAGGCTCTCTTTCTCTCTCTTTCTCGTATTCATTCTCCGCACCTTCGTAGGTGGGGAATTTACAATTATACCCAAACCAAAATATTTTAAAATAAACAATCTCATTAGATTAATCCTCTCAAAGGTCAATTCGTTGCTTACATATATGGTTATGCGCGTAGAGGGGTAATTGCGGAAGGGAAGTGAAACTTGTTACTTGTTAGTCCCTTTATATTGGGACGTTATAATTAAGAGGGAACTGAACTGGTAATATAAATCCATTAGAGAAGTAAGTAAGTAAAGTAATGAGTTAAAAACCGTATGGGGTAGATATGTGTTAGCGTGGGAATAGTGAAGAGATAGTGAAATGAAGGGCTGGAATGGGAACACGTGGCAGATGAGGTGGATAGAGGGAGAGGATGATGACAAGTGGATGTGAAAATTTTGTCGCGACGCGGGGAGGGAAGGGAAGGAAATGGTGGTTCGGTTCACCTGACCGTGGTTCCATAAAAGAGGACAAAAGTGGTCCTGTTTAGAGGATCAAGGAGGATGACACGTGTTCAGGTAGATTAGGGAGGACACGTGGCGAGTATTAATAAGGGGAGAGGGAGGATGGCACGTGAAGTAGGGCCCGTATCCTCCACACTCGGATCTACCGCATAGAGCTTCATGCCTTGCCAGCTGGACCTGGGGATGAGATTGAAGTTTGAGTCCTCATCATATATTTACAGTTAACACAATCTCGTGTAATTCGTACTGGATCATATCAAAAGCCTCGGACCGGTTCAACTCACATTCAACACTATCGGTAACTCGGTTTAAACTTCTCAAAAACACTAATTTTCTTCCCGAACTTTATAACAACGGTCAATTTTTTTTTTTAATTTTTTCCTGTTAATTTTTTCTCTAATATTTACATTTTCGTCAATTTTATCATTTGACTAACTTCTTTAAATAAATTAACGACATATTGCATCTTGTTTTTCAATCTCACTTAAGATTTGAGTTTCTTTTTCTATCAATCTTATATATCATTAGTCGCGTAGATTTGACCGTTAATAATTGGATAAGATAAGAGAAAATGATAAAATTGACTGAAGATAAAATTGACAACAAAGAAATATTATGGACAAAATTGATAATTGATGTAAAATTTTAGGAGAAAAATTTATAATTTTATTCGTTTAAAGTTTTCCATTGTTTAAAATATCCAATTTTAAAATATTTAGAAGTGTCTTGAACTCGATTAATCTAAATTGAATTGTGAGTTTGGGACTGAAAATTTTGTAAACAAATTTTTTTTTTCGCCAACTTTTTAAACAATTGACTTGGGCAGAATTCTTAAGAAAAAAGTGTTTTTTTTTGTTGATTTAACCAGCCAAATACAAAATAAATATGAAGCTTAATATGAAATTAAAAAAATTCATATAAAATATTATAAATCTATTTAAACAAAGAAGAATTTTTTTTTTCTTAAGTCTGATTGTTTAATGTTTGTATATAATAATCAATTAAAATTAAATAAATTCTTAAAAAATATCCTGGTGAATTATGTGAGGGAAAACCATGTTCGGTGTCCTTATTATACTCTTTTAGAATAATTTAGATATGAAATGATCATAAGATATAGTGTTATCAAATCATAATATTTATCAAATATCGTGAGCCAAACTCTGATATTCTTGTTTATAATGCGAAATTATAGTATTAACAGTAGAGTATATCAGTCGTCGCTTAAATAGCTTTTTAGAATATGAACAAAACAAAAAAAGTAGACAGAAGTGATAGCTTGTATATTTCTCTTTGATGACAAAAACATATTATCAACTTACTTCTTATCTATTTATTTTTTTATATTGCGTTGCCTAATCATAAAATACTAAGATTATAATTTGTTAAATGTAACTTAATAATCAATTATTCACTTAATAACTATGTTCTAACAAAAAATTAAAGTTATTTAAATCTATTTATTGCTGACACAACATCTAGCAAGACCAATACCATATAATTACTTACCAGAACAAAATATTTGTATACAACTAAATGATCGAAATTAAGCAAAATTTACTATAATTAAAACTATAAAGTATAAACACGCATTATTTTTGCTTTATTTATTTGTTTTTTCTTGTCGCACCAAACACACTCTTAAACTAAAAACAATTAACGTTAATGTGTGATTAGTTTAAGTGACAACAAAAATTGACTTAATAATTAATATTGATTAAAACTCTAGATTCAAGATCTATTAAGAGACTTTCATTTCATAGTGATATACAGAATGCGAAGCAATTTGAATTAATCAAAGAGAAACGCCTTTTAAGTTACGAAAATCAATCAAGCTCCATTCATGACATCAAATTAAAGGCATATTATTCTCTTTATCTGTGTTTTTAATTTAAGTATTAAACACTACATCAACACTCTTAATTATATATTATATTTGTTAAATCACTTTGCAAATTTGTATTTGATTATATATTCTGAATATAAATTAAAAAAGTGTATTTGGTCATATGAAAAAAAATAAGTTATTCAAAAGAAAATTAATGTTTTATTACAAATAAAATTCACTGCAAACACTCATTGATCATATTTATATAAATACATTGATATAAAGAACGGAAGGAAAGAAATAACATCAATGAACAAAGTTTTGATTTTTGAAGCATATATATGACTTGAAGATTCGGAGGGGTAAAAGAAAGTGGTATTGGAATTTTGGCTGGACTCCACAAGGAATATAGAATTGATGGTTACTGTAGTTTTAATTAATAGTCAGGATTTATTTAAATTTTCTAAAACAACGACATTCTTGAATTCATATTGTTTGAATTTCCTTCACATTCACACATATGTTGTTTGTCAAAATTAAATATTCTTGATTCTAATCAAACTAATAGCGCAAATGCTCTTTGAAGTGTAGTTTATGACATTGAGTATAGATCATTTTAGAAGCATCAGATCGATTCCTACATGAAAATAATATACTTATAGTATACAAACAAAGAATATATGCCACAAATTAAATATATATAAGAGACAATCCTATATATATACATATTATACGTCCATTTTGGTAGTGAAGGATTATATCATCTTGTATGAAAATTATAATGATTGATTTGCGATGCGAAAATGATTCGATAACTTTGATAGAAATCACAAAAGGGATAATGTTTAATGTTTCTGAAGCTTTGTTATTTTTTATTTTAAATTTATAATTTTCAATGATGATAAAATTGTACTCGTTATCTGATTTACAATAAGTAATGACCAATCATTATTTGAGTTCGTAGTTATATAATCTGTTACATTATTTTTATTTTTTTATTAAATAATTTTAAATTATGAATTAGCACTAATTGCCATTGTTAATTTTAAATATATATATATATATATATTAAAATGCCTTTTTTTGTTGAACCATTCTCTAATTGGATCCCATTATGTTTTACTTTTGAGGTATGTCNTAAATTCTAATAAAATTTGTGGTGAAAGGTTCATTTTGGTCCTAAATGTATGGCCTAATATTCATTTTGGTCCATTATTTTTTTAAATGTTGAAATTGGTCCTAAATGTTAGCAAAATGATTAATGGTGGACCAAAATGAAATTAGAACAAACATTTAGGACCAAATTAACCATTTAACCCTGTTGTATTTGGTCCCTAAAAAATATTAAAATCAAAGATCATGTCCACCCAAACAAATCGAATATCCACGATTTGGGGACTTGATTAGTAATTAATTCAACAATATCTTTTCCAATATAAAGAAAATATTCTGTGTGTTTCCAACAAAAAAATTATTTTCCATTATCCAGAGTGTATAATCATCGAATAATTTTGGAAACGAATATAGAACAAAAAATAGTATGAGGATGACAATGAAACTAATTGCATAGTTTGAGAAAAAAAACTGAACAAAAAATAATTTTAAGAGCCAAGGAAACTGAGCTCATAGTTTGAGAACTAAAATACCTATAAAAGTGAAGATAGTTAATTTTTTTTNAAGAGAGAGAGGTGTAAGTGTGTGTGTGAGAGAGAGAAAGAGAAAAAGTGTGTGAGTGAAAAAGATATAGGATGAGATGAGATTAAGTTTGAATTGGATGAGATTAAGTTTCAATCCAACTATTTCTATAATAATATAAGAGACAAGCATGATTGAAGAATGAGAAATGTTGCAACTAAAAAAATAATAATATTGTAAATTTTTGTTTAATTAAATTAATATAAATTATATCTTATATTATATGGCTCCACCCCTTTTTGGTCGTCCACATTTTAAAACTATAGTACAAAATTAATAATAAGAGGAAAATTATTATTTGATCCCTTCTTTTTTACTGAGTTAACGATTTAGTCCCTCATTTATTTTACATACATATTTGCGTGCCGGTTA